>CAJVQJ010000085.1:0-63631 GCA_911387685.1 Dolichovespula media
CATCGATATTATCGTCGTTATTATCGTCGATATTATCGTCGTTATTATCGTCGCTTTATCGTCGTTAATATCGTCGTTTTATCGTCGTTATTATCCTTATTATCATTATTATTATCGTCGTTATTATCGTCGTTAATATCGTCGTTATTATCGTCATTATCATCGATATTATCGTCGTTATTATCGTCCTTATTATCGTCCTTATTATCGTCGTTAATATCGTCGTTTTATCGTCGTTATTATCGTCGTTATTATCGTCGTTAATATCGTCGTTATTATCGTCATTATCATCAATATTATCGTCGTTATTATCGTCGTCATTATCGTCCTTATTATCGTCCTTATTATCATCGTTAATATCGTCGTTATTATCGTCGTTATTATCGTCATTGTCATCGTTATTATCGTCGTCATTATCGTCGTTAATATCGTCGTTTTTTCGTCGTAATATTCGTCGTTAATACCGTCGTTATTATCGTCATTATCATCGATATTATCGTCGTTATTATCGTCGTTAATATCGTCGTTATTATTGTCATTATCATCGATATTATCGTCGTTATTATCGTCGCTTTATCGTCGTTAATATCGTCGTTAATATCGACGTTTTATCGTCGTTAATATCGTCGTTATTATCGTCATTATCATCGATATTATCGCCGTTATTATCGTCGTTATTATCGTCCTTATTATCGTCCTTATTATCGTCGATAATATCGTCGTTATTATCGTAGTTATTATCGTCGTTATTATCCTTATTATCATCATTATTATCGTCGTTATTATCGTCGTTATTATCGTCGTTAATATCGTCGTTATTATCGTCATTATCATCGATATTATCGTCGTTATTATCGTCCTTATTATCGTCCTTATTATCGTCGTTAATATCGTCGTTTTATCGTCGTTGTTATCGTCGTTATTATCGTCGTTAATATCGTCGTTATTATCGTCATTAACATCGATATTATCGTCGTTATTATCGTCATTGTCATCGATAATATCGTCGTCATTATCGTCCTTGTTATCGTCGTTAATACCATCGTTATTATCGTCATTATCATCGATATTATCGTCGTTATTATCGTCGTTAATATCGTCGTTATTATCGTCATTATCATCGATATTATCGTCGTTATTATCGTCGCTTTATCGTCGTTAATATCGTCGTTAATATCGTCGTTAATATCGTCGTTATTATCGTCATTAACATCGATATTATCGTCGTTATTATCGTCCTTATTATCGTCCTTATTATCGTCGTTAATATGGTCGTTTTATCGTCGTTATTATCGTCGTTAATATCGTCGTTATTATCGTCATTAACATCGATATTATCGTCGTTATTATCGTCATTGTCATCGATAATATCGTCGTCATTATCGTCCTTGTTATCGTCGTTAATATCGTCGTTATTATCGTCATTATCAACGATATTATCGTCGTTATTATCGTCGCTTTATCGTCGTTAATATCGTCGTTAATATCGTCGTTATTATCGTCGTTAATATCGTCGTTATTATCGTCATTATCATCGATATTATCGTCGTTATTATCGTCGCTTTATCGTCGTTAATATCGTCGTTAATATCGTCGTTTTATCGTCGTTAATATCGTCGTTATTATCGTCGTTAATATCGTCGTTATTATCGTCATTAACATCGATATTATCGTCGTTATTATCGTCATTGTCATCGATAATATCGTCGTCATTATCGTCCTTGTTATCGTCGTTATTATCGTCGTTTTATCGTCGTAATATTCGTCGTTAATACCGTCGTTATTATCGTCATTATCATTGATATTATCGTCGTTATTATCGTCGTTAATATCGTCGTTATTATCGTCATTATCATCGATATTATCGTCGTTATTATCGTCGCTTTATCGTTGTTATTATCGTAGTTATTATCGTCGTTAATATCGTCGTTTTATCGTCGTCAATATCGTCGTTATTATCGTCATTATCATCGATATTATCGTCGTTATTATCGTCCTTATTATCGTCCTTATTGTCGTCGTTAATATCGTCGTTTTATCGTCGTTATTATCGTCGTTATTATCGTCGTTAATATCGTCGTTATTATCGTCATTAACATCGATATTATCGTCGTTATTATCGTCATTGTCATCGATAATATCGTCGTCATTATCGTCCTTGTTATCGTCGTTAATATCGTCGTTTTATCGTCGTAATATTCGTCGTTAATACCGTCGTTATTATCGTCATTATCATCGATATTATCGTCGTTATTATCGTCGTTAATATCGTCGTTATTATCGTCATTATCATCGATATTATCGTCGTTATTATCGTCGCTTTATCGTCGTTAATATCGTCGTTTTATCGTCGTTAATATCGTCGTTATTATCGTCATTAACATCGATATTATCGTCGTTATTATCGTCCTTATTGTCGTCGTTAATATGGTCGTTTTATCGTCGTTATTATCGTCGTTAATATCGTCGTTATTATCGTCATTAACATCGATATTATCGTCGTTATTATCGTCATTGTCATCGATAATATCGTCGTCATTATCGTCCTTGTTATCGTCGTTAATATCGTCGTTTTATCGTCGTAATATTCGTCGTTAATACCGTCGTTATTATCGTCATTATCATCGATATTATCGTCGTTATTATCGTCGTTAATATCGTCGTTATTATCGTCATTATCATCGATATTATCGTCGTTATAATCGTCGCTTTATCGTCGTTAATATCGTCGTTTTATCGTCGTTAATATCGTCGTTATTATCGTCATTAACATCGATATTATCGTCGTTATTATCGTCCTTATTATCGTCGTTAATATGGTCGTTTTATCGTCGTTATTATCGTCGTTAATATCGTCGTTATTATCGTCATTAACATCGATATTATCGTCGTTATTATCGTCATTGTCATCGAAATATCGTCGTCATTATCGTCCTTGTTATCGTCGTTAATATCGTCGTTATTATCGTCATTGTCATCGTTTTATCGTCGTCATTATCGTCGTTAATATCGTCGCTTTATCGTCGTTAATATCGTCGTTAATATCGTCGTTATTATCGTCATTATCATCGATATTATCGTCGTTATTATCGTCGCTTTATCGTCGTTAATATCGTCGTTTTGTCGTCGTTAATATCGTCGTTATTATCGTCATTAACATCGATATTATCGTCGTTAATATGGTCGTTTTAACGTCGTTATTATCGACGTTATTATCGTCATTAACATCGATATTATCGTCGTTATTATCGTCATTGTCATCGAAATATCGTCGTCATTATCGACCGTGTTATCGTCGTTAATATCGTCTTTATTATCGTCATTGTCATCGTTATTATCGTCGTCATTATCGTCGTTAATATCGTCGTTTTATCGTCGTAAAATTCTTTGTTAATACCGTCGTTATTATCATCATTATCATCGATATTATCGTCGTTATTATCGTCGATATTATCGTCGTTATTATCGTCGCTTTATCGTCCTTAATATCGTCGTTAATATCGTCGTTAATATCGTCGTTTTATCGTCGTCAATATCGTCGTTATTATCGTCATTATCATCGATATTATCGTCGTTATTATCGTCCTTATTATCGTCCTTATTGTCGTCGTTAATATCGTCGTTTTATCGTCGTTATTATCGTCGTTATTATCGTTGTTAATATCGTCGTTATTATCGTCATTAACATCGATATTATCGTCGTTATTATCGTCATTGTCATCGATAATATCGTCGTCATTATCGTCCTTGTTATCGTCGTTAATATCGTCGTTTTATCGTCGTAATATTCGGCGTTAATACCGTCGTTAATATGGTCGTTTTATCGTCGTTATTATCGTCGTTATTATCGTCGTTAATATCGTCGTTAATATGGTCGTTTTATCGTCGTTATTATCGTCGTTAATATCGTCGTTATTATCGTCATTAACATCGATATTATCGTCGTTATTATCGTCCTTATTATCGTCGTTAATATGGTCGTTTTATCGTCGTTATTATCGTCGTTAATATCGTCGTTATTATCGTCATTAACATCGATATTATCGTCGTTATTATCGTCATTGTCATCGATAATATCGTCGTCATTATCGTCCTTGTTATCATCGATATTATCGTCGTTATTATCGTCGCTTTATCGTCGTTAATATCGTCGTTAATATCGACGTTTTATCGTCGTTAATATCGTTGTTATTATCGTCATTATCATCGATATTATCGCCGTTATTATCGTCGTTATTATCGTCCTTATTATCGTCCTTATTATCGTCGATAATATCGTCGTTTTATCGTCGTTATTATCGTAGTTTTTATCGTCGTTATTATCTTTATTATCATCATTATTATCGTCGTTATTATCGTCGTTATTATCGTCGTTAATATCGTCTTTATTATCGTCATTATCATGGATATTATCGTCGTTATTATCGTCCTTATTATCGTCCTTATTATCGTCGTTAATATCGTCGTTTTATCGTCGTTATTATCGTCGTTATTATCGTCGTTAATATCGTCGTTATTATCGTCATTAACATCGATATTATCGTCGTTATTATCGTCATTGTCATCGATAATATCGTCGTCATTATCGTCCTTGTTATCGTCGTTAATACCATCGTTATTATCGTCATTATCATCGATATTATCGTCGTTATTATCGTCGTTAATATCGTCGTTATTATCGTCATTATCATCGATATTATCGTCGTTATTATCGTCGCTTTATCGTCGTTAATATCGTCGTTAATATCGTCGTTAATATCGTCGTTATTATCGTCATTAACATCGATATTATCGTCGTTATTATCGTCCTTATTATCGTCCTTATTATCGTCGTTAATATGGTCGTTTTATCGTCGTTATTATCGTCGTTAATATCGTCGTTATTATCGTCATTAACATCGATATTATCGTCGTTATTATCGTCATTGTCATCGATAATATCGTCGTCATTATCGTCCTTGTTATCGTCGTTAATATCGTCGTTATTATCGTCATTATCAACGATATTATCGTCGTTATTATCGTCGCTTTATCGTCGTTAATATCGTCGTTAATATCGTCGTTATTATCGTCGTTAATATCGTCGTTATTATCGTCATTAACATCGATATTATCGTCGTTATTATCGTCATTGTCATCGATAATATCGTCGTCATTATCGTCCTTGTTATCGTCGTTAATATCGTCATTTTATCGTCGTAATATTCGTCGTTAATACCGTCGTTATTATCGTTATTATCATCGATATTATCGTCGTTATTATCGTCGTTAATATCGTCGTTATTATCGTCATTATCATCGATATTATCGTCGTTATTATCGTCGCTTTATCGTCGTTATTATCGTAGTTATTATCGTCGTTATTATCCTTATTATCATTATTATTATCGTCGTTATTATTGTCGTTATTATCGTCGTTAATATCGTCGTTATTATCGTCATTATCATCGATATTATCGTCGTTATTATCGTCATTGTCATCGATAATATCGTCGTTATTATCGTCCTTGTTATCGTCGTTAATATCGTCGTAATTATCGTCGTTATTATCGTCATTGTCATCGTTATTATCGTCGTCATTATTGTCGTTAATATCGTCGTTTTATCGTCGTAATATTCGTCGTTAATACCGTCGTTATTATCGTCATTATCATCGATATTATCGTCGTTATTATCGTCGCTTTATCGTCGTTAATATCGTCGTTAATATCGTCGTTAATATCGTCGTTATTATCGTCATTAGCATCGATATTATCGTCGTTATTATCGTCCTTATTATCGTCCTTATTATCGTCGTTAATATGGTCGTTTTATCGTCGTTATTATCGTCGTTAATATCGTCGTTATTATCGTCATTAACATCGATATTATCGTCGTTATTATCGTCATTGTCATCGATAATATCGTCGTCATTATCGTCCTTGTTATCATCGATATTATCGTCGTTATTATCGTCGCTTTATCGTCGTTAATATCGTCGTTAATATCGACGTTTTATCGTCGTTAATATCGTTGTTATTATCGTCATTATCATTGATATTATCGCCGTTATTATCGTCGTTATTATCGTCCTTATTATCGTCCTTATTATCGTCGATAATATCGTCGTTTTATCGTCGTTATTATCGTAGTTTTTATCGTCGTTATTATCTTTATTATCATCATTATTATCGTCGTTATTATCGTCGTTATTATCGTCGTTAATATCGTCTTTATTATCGTCATTATCATGGATATTATCGTCGTTATTATCGTCCTTATTATCGTCCTTATTATCGTCGTTAATATCGTCGTTTTATCGTCGTTATTATCGTCGTTATTATCGTCGTTAATATCGTCGTTATTATCGTCATTAACATCGATATTATCGTCGTTATTATCGTCATTGTCATCGATAATATCGTCGTCATTATCGTCCTTGTTATCGTCGTTAATACCATCGTTATTATCGTCATTATCATCGATATTATCGTCGTTATTATCGTCGTTAATATCGTCGTTATTATCGTCATTATCATCGATATTATTGTCGTTATTATCGTCGCTTTATCGTCGTTAATATCGTCGTTAATATCGTCGTTAATATCGTCGTTATTATCGTCATTAACATCGATATTATCGTCGTTATTATCGTCCTTATTATCGTCCTTATTATCGTCGTTAATATGGTCGTTTTATCGTCGTTATTATCGTCGTTAATATCGTCGTTATTATCGTCATTAACATCGATATTATCGTCGTTATTATCGTCATTGTCATCGATAATATCGTCGTCATTATCGTCCTTGTTATCGTCGTTAATATCGTCGTTATTATCGTCATTATCAACGATATTATCGTCGTTATTATCGTCGCTTTATCGTCGTTAATATCGTCGTTAATATCGTCGTTATTATCGTCGTTAATATCGTCGTTATTATCGTCATTAACATCGATATTATCGTCGTTATTATCGTCATTGTCATCGATAATATCGTCGTCATTATCGTCCTTGTTATCGTCGTTAATATCGTCGTTATTATCGTCATTATCAACGATATTATCGTCGTTATTATCGTCGCTTTATCGTCGTTAATATCGTCGTTAATATCGTCGTTATTATCGTCGTTAATATCGTCGTTATTATCGTCATTAACATCGATATTATCGTCGTTATTATCGTCATTGTCATCGATAATATCGTCGTCATTATCGTCCTTGTTATCGTCGATAATATCGTCGTTTTATCGTCGTTATTATCGTAGTTATTATCGTCGTTATTCACCTTATTATCATTATTATTATCGTCGTTATTATCGTCGTTATTATCGTCGTTAATATCGTCGTTATTATCGTCATTATCATCGATATTATCGTCGTTATTATCGTCCTTATTATCGTCCTTATTATCGTCGTTAATATCGTCGTTTTATCGTCGTTAATATCGTCGTTATTATCGTCGTTAATATCGTCGTTATTATCGTCATTATCATCAATATTATCGTCGTTATTATCGTCGTCATTATCGTCCTTATTATCGTCCTTATTATCGTCCTTATTATCATCGTTAATATCGTCGTTATTATCGTCGTTATTATCGTCATTGTCATCGTTATTATCGTCGTCATTATCGTCGTTAATATCGTCGTTTTATCGTCGTAATATTCGTCGTTATTATCGTCGTTATTATCGTCATTATCATCGATATTATCGTCGTTATTATCGTCGTTAATATCGTCGTTATTATCGTCATTATCATCGATATTATCGTCGTTATTATCGTCGCTTTATCGTCGTTAATATCGTCGTTAATATCGACGTTTTATCGTCGTTAATATCGTCGTTATTATCGTCATTATCATCGATATTATCGCCGTTATTATCGTCGTTATTATCGTCCTTATTATCGTCCTTATTATCGTCGATAATATCGTCGTTTTATCGTCGTTATTATCGTAGTTATTATCGTCGTTATTCTCCTTATTATCATCATTATTATCGTCGTTATTATCGTCGTTATTATCGTCGTTAATATCGTCGTTATTATCGTCATTAACATCGATATTATCGTCGTTATTATCGTCATTGTCATCGATAATATCGTCGTCATTATCGTCCTTGTTATCGTCGTTAATATCGTCGTTTTATCGTCGTAATATTCGTCGTTAATACCGTCGTTATTATCGTCATTATCATCGATATTATCGTCGTTATTATCGTCGTTAATATCGTCGTTATTATCGTCATTATCATCGAAATTATCGTCGTTATTATCGTCGCTTTATCGTCGTTAATATCGTCGTTTTATCGTCGTTAATATCGTCGTTATTATCGTCATTAACATCGATATTATCGTCGTTATTATCGTCCTTATTATCGTCGTTAATATGGTCGTTTTATCGTCGTTATTATCGTCGTTAATATCGTCGTTATTATCGTCATTAACATCGATATTATCGTCGTTATTATCGTCATTGACATCGAAATATCGTCGTCATTATCGTCCTTGTTATCGTCGTTAATATCGTCGTTATTATCGTCATTGTCATCGTTATTATCGTCGTCATTATCGTCGTTAATATCGTCGTTTTATCGTCGTAATATTCGTCGTTAATACCGTCGTTATTATCGTCATTATCATCGATATTATCGTCGTTATTATCGTCGTTAATATCGTCGTTATTATCGTCATTATAATCGATATTATTGTCGTTATTATCGTCGCTTTATCGTCGTTAATATCGTCGTTAATATCGTCGTTATTATCGTCATTATCATCGATATTATCGTCGTTATTATCGTCGCTTTATCGTCGTTAATATCGTCGTTTTATCGTCGTTAATATCGTCGTTATTATCGTCATTAACATCGTTATTATCGTCGTTATTATCGTCATTGTCATCGTTATTATCGTCGTCATTATCGTCGTTAATATCGTCGTTTTATCGTCGTAATATTCGTCGTTATTATCGTCGTTATTATCGTCATTATCATCGATATTATCGTCGTTATTATCGTCGTTAATATCGTCGTTATTATCGTCATTATCATCGATATTATCGTCGTTATTATCGTCGCTTTATCGTCGTTAATATCGTCGTTAATATCGACGTTTTATCGTCGTTAATATCGTCGTTATTATCGTCATTATCATCGATATTATCGCCGTTATTATCTTCGTTATTATCGTCCTTATTATCGTCCTTATTATCGTCGATAATATCGTCGTTTTATCGTCGTTATTATCGTAGTTATTATCGTCGTTATTCTCCTTATTATCATCATTATTATCGTCGTTATTATCGTCGTTATTATCGTCGTTAATATCGTCGTTATTATCGTCATTAACATCGATATTATCGTCGTTATTATCGTCATTGTCATCGATAATATCGTCGTCATTATCGTCCTTGTTATCATCGTTAATATCGTCGTTTTATCGTCGTAATATTCGTCGTTAATACCGTCGTTATTATCGTCATTATCATCGATATTATCGTCGTTATTATCGTCGTTAATATCGTCGTTATTATCGTCATTATCATCGAAATTATCGTCGTTATTATCGGCGCTTTATCGTCGTTAATATCGTCGTTTTATCGTCGTTAATATCGTCGTTATTATCGTCATTAACATCGATATTATCGTCGTTATTATCGTCCTTATTATCGTCGTTAATATGGTCGTTTTATCGTCGTTATTATCGTCGTTAATATCGTCGTTATTATCGTCATTAACATCGATATTATCGTCGTTATTATCGTCATTGACATCGAAATATCGTCGTCATTATCGTCCTTGTTATCGTCGTTAATATCGTCGTTATTATCGTCATTGTCATCGTTATTATCGTCGTCATTATCGTCGTTAATATCGTCGTTTTATCGTCGTAATATTCGTCGTTAATACCGTCGTTATTATCGTCATTATCATCGATATTATCGTCGTTATTATCGTCGTTAATATCGTCGTTATTATCGTCATTATAATCGATATTATTGTCGTTATTATCGTCGCTTTATCGTCGTTAATATCGTCGTTAATATCGTCGTTATTATCGTCATTATCATCGATATTATCGTCGTTATTATCGTCGCTTTATCGTCGTTAATATCGTCGTTTTATCGTCGTTAATATCGATGTTATTATCGTCATTAACATCGATATTATCGTCGTTATTATCGTCCTTATTATCGTCGTTAATATGGTCGTTTTATCGTCGTTAATATCGTCGTTATTATCGTCATTGTCATCGTTATTATCGTCGTCATTATCGTCGTTAATATCGTCGTTTTATCGTCGTAATATTCGTCGTTAATACCGTCGTTATTATCGTCATTATCATCGATATTATCGTCCTTATTATCGTCGTTAATATCGTCGTTATTATCGTCATTATAATCGATATTATTGTCGTTATTATCGTCGCTTTATCGTCGTTAATATCGTCGTTAATATCGTCGTTATTATCGTCATTATCATCGATATTATAGTCGTTATTATCGTCGCTTTATCGTCGTTAATATCGTCGTTTTATCGTCGTTAATATCGTCGTTATTATCGTCATTATCATCAATATTATCGTCGTTTTTATCGTCGTCATTATCGTCCTTATTATCGTCCTTATTATCGTCCTTATTATCATCGTTAATATCGTCGTTATTATCGTCGTTATTATCGTCATTGTCATCGTTATTATCGTCGTCATTATCGTCGTTAATATCGTCGTTTTATCGTCGTAATATTCGTCGTTAATACCGTCGTTATTATCGTCATTATCATCGATATTATCGTCGTTATTATCGTCGTTAATATCGTCGTTATTATCGTCAGTATCATCGATATTATCGTCGTTATTATCGTCGTTAATATCGTCGTTATTATCGTCATTATCATCGATATTATCGTCGTTATTATCGTCGCTTTATCGTCGTTAATATCGTCGTTAATATCGACGTTTTATCGTCGTTAATATCGTCGTTATTATCGTCATTATCATCGATATTATCGCCGTTATTATCGTCGTTATTATCGTCCTTATTATCGTCCTTATTATCGTCGATAATATCGTCGTTTTATCGTCGTTATTATCGTAGTTATTATCGTCGTTATTCTCCTTATTATCATCATTATTATCGTCGTTATTATCGTCGTTATTATCGTCGTTAATATCGTCGTTATTATCGTCATTATCATCGATATTATCGTCGTTATTATCGTCCTTATTATCGTCCTTATTATCGTCGTTAATTTCGTCGTTATTATCGTCGTTATTATCGTCGTTAATATCGTCGTTATTATCGTCATTATCATCGATATTATCGTCGTTATTATCGTCATTGTCATCGATAATATCGTCGTTATTATCGTCCTTGTTATCGTCGTTAATATCGTCGTTATTATCGTCGCTATTATCGTCATTGTCATCGTTATTATCGTCGTCATTATTGTCGTTAATATCGTCGTTTTATCGTCGTAATATTCGTCGTTAATACCGTCGTTATTATCGTCATTATCATCGATATTATCGTCGTTATTATCGTCGATATTATCGTCGTTATTATCGTCGCTTTATCGTCGTTAATATCGTCGTTAATATCGTCGTTAATATCGTCGTTTTATCGTCGTCAATATCGTCGTTATTATCGTCATTATCATCGATATTATCGTCGTTATTATCGTCCTTATTATCGTCCTTATTATCGTCGTTAATATCGTCGTTTTATCGTCGTTATTATCGTCGTTATTATCGTCGTTAATATCGTCGTTATTATCGTCATTATCATCGATATTATCGTCGTTATTATCGTCGCTTTATCGTCGTTAATATCGTCGTTAATATCGTCGTTTTATCGTCGTTAATATCGTCGTTATTATCGTCGTTAATATCGTCGTTATTATCGTCATTAACATCGATATTATCGTCGTTATTATCGTCATTGTCATCGATAATATCGTCGTCATTATCGTCCTTGTTATCGTCGTTAATATCGTCGTTTTATCGTCGTAATATTCGTCGTTAATACCGTCGTTATTATCGTCATTATCATTGATATTATCGTCGTTATTATCGTCGTTAATATCGTCGTTATTATCGTCATTATCATCGATATTATCGTCGTTATTATCATCGCTTTATCGTCGTTATTATCGTAGTTATTATCGTCGTTAATATCGTCGTTTTATCGTCGTCAATATCGTCGTTATTATCGTCATTATCATCGATATTATCGTCGTTATTATCGTCCTTATTATCGTCCTTATTGTCGTCGTTAATATCGTCGTTTTATCGTCGTTATTATCGTCGTTATTATCGTCGTTAATATCGTCGTTATTATCGTCATTAACATCGATATTATCGTCGTTATTATCGTCATTGTCATCGATAATATCGTCGTCATTATCGTCCTTGTTATCGTCGTTAATATCGTCGTTTTATCGTCGTAATATTCGTCGTTAATACCGTCGTTATTATCGTCATTATCATCGATATTATCGTCGTTATTATCGTCGTTAATATCGTCGTTATTATCGTCATTATTATCGTCCTTATTATCGTCGATAATATCGTCGTTATTATCGTAGTTATTATCGTCGTTATTATCCTTATTATCATCATTATTATCGTCGTTATTATCGTCGTTATTATCGTCGTTAATATCGTCGTTATTATCGTCATTATCATCGATATTATCGTCGTTATTATCGTTCTTATTATCGTTCTTATTATCGTCGTTAATATCGTCGTTTTATCGTCGTTGTTATCGTCGTTATTATCGTCGTTAATATCGTCGTTATTATCGTCATTAACATCGATATTATCGTCGTTATTATCGTCATAGTCATCGATAATATCGTCGTCATTATCGTCCTTGTTATCGTCGTTAATACCATCGTTATTATCGTCATTATCATCGATATTATCGTCGTTATTATCGTCGTTAATATCGTCGTTATTATCGTCATTATCATCGATATTATCGTCGTTATTATTGTCGCTTTATCGTCGTTAATATCGTCGTTAATATCGTCGTTAATATCGTCGTTATTATCGTCATTAACATCGATATTATCGTCGTTATTATCGTCCTTATTATCGTCCTTATTATCGTCCTTATTGTCGTCGTTAATATCGTCGTTTTATCGTCGTTATTATCGTCGTTATTATCGTCGTTAATATCGTCGTTATTATCGTCATTAACATCGATATTATCGTCGTTATTATCGTCATTGTCATCGATAATATCGTCGTCATTATCGTCCTTATTATCGTCGTTAATATCGTCGTTTTATCGTCGTAATATTCGTCGTTAATACCGTCGTTATTATCGTCATTATCATCGATATTATCGTCGTTATTATCGTCGTTAATATCGTCGTTATTATCGTCATTATCATCGATATTATCGTCGTTATTATCGTCGCTTTATCGTCGTTAATATCGTCGTTTTATCGTCGTTAATATCGTCGTTATTATCGTCATTAACATCGATATTATCGTCGTTATTATCGTCCTTATTATCGTCGTTAATATGGTCGTTTTATCGTCGTTATTATCGTCGTTAATATCGTCGTTATTATCGTCATTAACATCGATATTATCGTCGTTATTATCGTCATTGTCATCGAAATATCGTCGTCATTATCGTCCTTGTTATCGTCGTTAATATCGTCGTTATTATCGTCATTGTCATCGTTATTATCGTCGTCATTATCGTCGTTAATATCGTCGTTTTATCGTCGTAATATTCGTCGTTAATACCGTCGTTATTATCGTCATTATCATCGATATTATCGTCGTTATTATCGTCGTTAATATCGTCGTTATTATCATCATTATAATCGATATTATCGTCGTTATTATCGTCGCTTTATCGTCGTTAATATCGTCGTTAATATCGTCGTTTAATCGTCGTTAATATCGTCGTTAATATCGTCGTTATTATCGTCATTAACATCGATATTATCGTCGTTATTATCGTCCTTATTATCGTCCTTATTATCGTCGTTAATATGGTCGTTTTATCGTCGTTATTATCGTCATTAATATCGTCGTTATTATCGTGATTATCATCGTTATTATCGTCGATATTATCGTCGATAATTACGTCGTTTTATCGTCGTTATTATCGTAGTTATTATCGTCGTTATTATCCTTATTATCATTATTATTATCGTCGTTATTATCGTCGTTATTATCGTCGTTAATATCGTCGTTATTATCGTCATTAACATCGATATTATCGTCGTTATTATCGTCATTGTCATCGATAATATCGTCGTTATTATCGTCCTTGTTATCGTCGTTAATATCGTCGTTATTATCGTCGTTATTATCGTCATTGTCATCGTTATTATCGTCGTCATTATTGTCGTTAATATCGTCGTTTTATCGTCGTAATATTCGTCGTTAATACCGTCGTTATTATCGTCATTATCATCGATATTATCGTCGTTATTATCGTCGATATTATCGTCGTTATTATCGTCGCTTTATCGTCGTTAATATCGTCGTTTTATCGTCGTTATTATCCTTATTATCATTATTATTATCGTCGTTATTATCGTCGTTAATATCGTCGTTATTATCGTCATTATCATCGATATTATCGTCGTTATTATCGTCCTTATTATCGTCCTTATTATCGTCGTTAATATCGTCGTTTTATCGTCGTTATTATCGTCGTTATTATCGTCGTTAATATCGTCGTTATTATCGTCATTATCATCAATATTATCGTCGTTATTATCGTCGTCATTATCGTCCTTATTATCGTCCTTATTATCATCGTTAATATCGTCGTTATTATCGTCGTTATTATCGTCATTGTCATCGTTATTATCGTCGTCATTATCGTCGTTAATATCGTCGTTTTTTCGTCGTAATATTCGTCGTTAATACCGTCGTTATTATCGTCATTATCATCGATATTATCGTCGTTATTATCGTCGTTAATATCGTCGTTATTATCGTCATTATCATCGATATTATCGTCGTTATTATCGTCGCTTTATCGTCGTTAATATCGTCGTTAATATCGACGTTTTATCGTCGTTAATATCGTCGTTATTATCGTCATTATCATCGATATTATCGCCGTTATTATCGTCGTTATTATCGTCCTTATTATCGTCCTTATTATCGTCGATAATATCGTCGTTATTATCGTAGTTATTATCGTCGTTATTATCCTTATTATCATCATTATTATCGTCGTTATTATCGTCGTTATTATCGTCGTTAATATCGTCGTTATTATCGTCATTATCATCGATATTATCGTCGTTATTATCGTCCTTATTATCGTCCTTATTATCGTCGTTAATATCGTCGTTTTATCGTCGTTGTTATCGTCGTTATTATCGTCGTTAATATCGTCGTTATTATCGTCATTAACATCGATATTATCGTCGTTATTATCGTCATTGTCATCGATAATATCGTCGTCATTATCGTCCTTGTTATCGTCGTTAATACCATCGTTATTATCGTCATTATCATCGATATTATCGTCGTTATTATCGTCGTTAATATCGTCGTTATTATCGTCATTATCATCGATATTATCGTCGTTATTATCGTCGCTTTATCGTCGTTAATATCGTCGTTAATATCGTCGTTAATATCGTCGTTATTATCGTCATTAACATCGATATTATCGTCGTTATTATCGTCCTTATTATCGTCCTTATTATCGTCGTTAATATGGTCGTTTTATCGTCGTTATTATCGTCGTTAATATCGTCGTTATTATCGTCATTAACATCGATATTATCGTCGTTATTATCGTCATTGTCATCGATAATATCGTCGTCATTATCGTCCTTGTTATCGTCGTTAATATCGTCGTTATTATCGTCATTATCAACGATATTATCGTCGTTATTATCGTCGCTTTATCGTCGTTAATATCGTCGTTAATATCGTCGTTATTATCGTCGTTAATATCGTCGTTATTATCGTCATTATCATCGATATTATCGTCGTTATTATCGTCGCTTTATCGTCGTTAATATCGTCGTTAATATCGTCGTTTTATCGTCGTTAATATCGTCGTTATTATCGTCGTTAATATCGTCGTTATTATCGTCATTAACATCGATATTATCGTCGTTATTATCGTCATTGTCATCGATAATATCGTCGTCATTATCGTCCTTGTTATCGTCGTTAATATCGTCGTTTTATCGTCGTAATATTCGTCGTTAATACCGTCGTTATTATCGTCATTATCATTGATATTATCGTCGTTATTATCGTCGTTAATATCGTCGTTATTATCGTCATTATCATCGATATTATCGTCGTTATTATCGTCGCTTTATCGTTGTTATTATCGTAGTTATTATCGTCGTTAATATCGTCGTTTTATCGTCGTCAATATCGTCGTTATTATCGTCATTATCATCGATATTATCGTCGTTATTATCGTCCTTATTATCGTCCTTATTGTCGTCGTTAATATCGTCGTTTTATCGTCGTTATTATCGTCGTTATTATCGTCGTTAATATCGTCGTTATTATCGTCATTAACATCGATATTATCGTCGTTATTATCGTCATTGTCATCGATAATATCGTCGTCATTATCGTCCTTGTTATCGTCGTTAATATCGTCGTTTTATCGTCGTAATATTCGTCGTTAATACCGTCGTTATTATCGTCATTATCATCGATATTATCGTCGTTATTATCGTCGTTAATATCGTCGTTATTATCGTCATTATCATCGATATTATCGTCGTTATTATCGTCGCTTTATCGTCGTTAATATCGTCGTTTTATCGTCGTTAATATCGTCGTTATTATCGTCATTAACATCGATATTATCGTCGTTATTATCGTCCTTATTGTCGTCGTTAATATGGTCGTTTTATCGTCGTTATTATCGTCGTTAATATCGTCGTTATTATCGTCATTAACATCGATATTATCGTCGTTATTATCGTCATTGTCATCGATAATATCGTCGTCATTATCGTCCTTGTTATCGTCGTTAATATCGTCGTTTTATCGTCGTAATATTCGTCGTTAATACCGTCGTTATTATCGTCATTATCATCGATATTATCGTCGTTATTATCGTCGTTAATATCGTCGTTATTATCGTCATTATCATCGATATTATCGTCGTTATAATCGTCGCTTTATCGTCGTTAATATCGTCGTTTTATCGTCGTTAATATCGTCGTTATTATCGTCATTAACATCGATATTATCGTCGTTATTATCGTCCTTATTATCGTCGTTAATATGGTCGTTTTATCGTCGTTATTATCGTCGTTAATATCGTCGTTATTATCGTCATTAACATCGATATTATCGTCGTTATTATCGTCATTGTCATCGAAATATCGTCGTCATTATCGTCCTTGTTATCGTCGTTAATATCGTCGTTATTATCGTCATTGTCATCGTTTTATCGTCGTCATTATCGTCGTTAATATCGTCGCTTTATCGTCGTTAATATCGTCGTTAATATCGTCGTTATTATCGTCATTATCATCGATATTATCGTCGTTATTATCGTCGCTTTATCGTCGTTAATATCGTCGTTTTATCGTCGTTAATATCGTCGTTATTATCGTCATTAACATCGATATTATCGTCGTTAATATGGTCGTTTTATCGTCGTTATTATCGACGTTATTATCGTCATTAACATCGATATTATCGTCGTTATTATCGTCATTGTCATCGAAATATCGTCGTCATTATCGACCGTGTTATCGTCGTTAATATCGTCTTTATTATCGTCATTGTCATCGTTATTATCGTCGTCATTATCGTCGTTAATATCGTCGTTTTATCGTCGTAAAATTCTTTGTTAATACCGTCGTTATTATCATCATTATCATCGATATTATCGTCGTTATTATCGTCGATATTATCGTCGTTATTATCGTCGCTTTATCGTCCTTAATATCGTCGTTAATATCGTCGTTAATATCGTCGTTTTATCGTCGTCAATATCGTCGTTATTATCGTCATTATCATCGATATTATCGTCGTTATTATCGTCCTTATTATCGTCCTTATTGTCGTCGTTAATATCGTCGTTTTATCGTCGTTATTATCGTCGTTATTATCGTTGTTAATATCGTCGTTATTATCGTCATTAACATCGATATTATCGTCGTTATTATCGTCATTGTCATCGATAATATCGTCGTCATTATCGTCCTTGTTATCGTCGTTAATATCGTCGTTTTATCGTCGTAATATTCGTCGTTAATACCGTCGTTAATATGGTCGTTTTATCGTCGTTATTATCGTCGTTATTATCGTCGTTAATATCGTCGTTAATATGGTCGTTTTATCGTCGTTATTATCGTCGTTAATATCGTCGTTATTATCGTCATTAACATCGATATTATCGTCGTTATTATCGTCCTTATTATCGTCGTTAATATGGTCGTTTTATCGTCGTTATTATCGTCGTTAATATCGTCGTTATTATCGTCATTAACATCGATATTATCGTCGTTATTATCGTCATTGTCATCGATAATATCGTCGTCATTATCGTCCTTGTTATCATCGATATTATCGTCGTTATTATCGTCGCTTTATCGTCGTTAATATCGTCGTTAATATCGACGTTTTATCGTCGTTAATATCGTTGTTATTATCGTCATTATCATCGATATTATCGCCGTTATTATCGTCGTTATTATCGTCCTTATTATCGTCCTTATTATCGTCGATAATATCGTCGTTTTATCGTCGTTATTATCGTAGTTTTTATCGTCGTTATTATCTTTATTATCATCATTATTATCGTCGTTATTATCGTCGTTATTATCGTCGTTAATATCGTCTTTATTATCGTCATTATCATGGATATTATCGTCGTTATTATCGTCCTTATTATCGTCCTTATTATCGTCGTTAATATCGTCGTTTTATCGTCGTTATTATCGTCGTTATTATCGTCGTTAATATCGTCGTTATTATCGTCATTAACATCGATATTATCGTCGTTATTATCGTCATTGTCATCGATAATATCGTCGTCATTATCGTCCTTGTTATCGTCGTTAATACCATCGTTATTATCGTCATTATCATCGATATTATCGTCGTTATTATCGTCGTTAATATCGTCGTTATTATCGTCATTATCATCGATATTATCGTCGTTATTATCGTCGCTTTATCGTCGTTAATATCGTCGTTAATATCGTCGTTAATATCGTCGTTATTATCGTCATTAACATCGATATTATCGTCGTTATTATCGTCCTTATTATCGTCCTTATTATCGTCGTTAATATGGTCGTTTTATCGTCGTTATTATCGTCGTTAATATCGTCGTTATTATCGTCATTAACATCGATATTATCGTCGTTATTATCGTCATTGTCATCGATAATATCGTCGTCATTATCGTCCTTGTTATCGTCGTTAATATCGTCGTTATTATCGTCATTATCAACGATATTATCGTCGTTATTATCGTCGCTTTATCGTCGTTAATATCGTCGTTAATATCGTCGTTATTATCGTCGTTAATATCGTCGTTATTATCGTCATTAACATCGATATTATCGTCGTTATTATCGTCATTGTCATCGATAATATCGTCGTCATTATCGTCCTTGTTATCGTCGTTAATATCGTCATTTTATCGTCGTAATATTCGTCGTTAATACCGTCGTTATTATCGTTATTATCATCGATATTATCGTCGTTATTATCGTCGTTAATATCGTCGTTATTATCGTCATTATCATCGATATTATCGTCGTTATTATCGTCGCTTTATCGTCGTTATTATCGTAGTTATTATCGTCGTTATTATCCTTATTATCATTATTATTATCGTCGTTATTATTGTCGTTATTATCGTCGTTAATATCGTCGTTATTATCGTCATTATCATCGATATTATCGTCGTTATTATCGTCATTGTCATCGATAATATCGTCGTTATTATCGTCCTTGTTATCG
Source organism: Dolichovespula media (assembly GCA_911387685.1). Taxonomy (NCBI): domain Eukaryota; kingdom Metazoa; phylum Arthropoda; class Insecta; order Hymenoptera; family Vespidae; genus Dolichovespula; species Dolichovespula media. Next base: position 19,934 of record CAJVQJ010000085.1, read on the forward strand.
TCGTTAATATCGTCGTAATTATCGTCGTTATTATCGTCATTGTCATCGTTATTATCGTCGTCATTATTGTCGTTAATATCGTCGTTTTATCGTCGTAATATTCGTCGTTAATACCGTCGTTATTATCGTCATTATCATCGATATTATCGTCGTTATTATCGTCGCTTTATCGTCGTTAATATCGTCGTTAATATCGTCGTTAATATCGTCGTTATTATCGTCATTAACATCGATATTATCGTCGTTATTATCGTCCTTATTATCGTCCTTATTATCGTCGTTAATATGGTCGTTTTATCGTCGTTATTATCGTCGTTAATATCGTCGTTATTATCGTCATTAACATCGATATTATCGTCGTTATTATCGTCATTGTCATCGATAATATCGTCGTCATTATCGTCCTTGTTATCATCGATATTATCGTCGTTATTATCGTCGCTTTATCGTCGTTAATATCGTCGTTAATATCGACGTTTTATCGTCGTTAATATCGTTGTTATTATCGTCATTATCATTGATATTATCGCCGTTATTATCGTCGTTATTATCGTCCTTATTATCGTCCTTATTATCGTCGATAATATCGTCGTTTTATCGTCGTTATTATCGTAGTTTTTATCGTCGTTATTATCTTTATTATCATCATTATTATCGTCGTTATTATCGTCGTTATTATCGTCGTTAATATCGTCTTTATTATCGTCATTATCATGGATATTATCGTCGTTATTATCGTCCTTATTATCGTCCTTATTATCGTCGTTAATATCGTCGTTTTATCGTCGTTATTATCGTCGTTATTATCGTCGTTAATATCGTCGTTATTATCGTCATTAACATCGATATTATCGTCGTTATTATCGTCATTGTCATCGATAATATCGTCGTCATTATCGTCCTTGTTATCGTCGTTAATACCATCGTTATTATCGTCATTATCATCGATATTATCGTCGTTATTATCGTCGTTAATATCGTCGTTATTATCGTCATTATCATCGATATTATTGTCGTTATTATCGTCGCTTTATCGTCGTTAATATCGTCGTTAATATCGTCGTTAATATCGTCGTTATTATCGTCATTAACATCGATATTATCGTCGTTATTATCGTCCTTATTATCGTCCTTATTATCGTCGTTAATATGGTCGTTTTATCGTCGTTATTATCGTCGTTAATATCGTCGTTATTATCGTCATTAACATCGATATTATCGTCGTTATTATCGTCATTGTCATCGATAATATCGTCGTCATTATCGTCCTTGTTATCGTCGTTAATATCGTCGTTATTATCGTCATTATCAACGATATTATCGTCGTTATTATCGTCGCTTTATCGTCGTTAATATCGTCGTTAATATCGTCGTTATTATCGTCGTTAATATCGTCGTTATTATCGTCATTAACATCGATATTATCGTCGTTATTATCGTCATTGTCATCGATAATATCGTCGTCATTATCGTCCTTGTTATCGTCGTTAATATCGTCGTTTTATCGTCGTTATATTCGTCGTTAATACCGTCGTTATTATCGTCATTATCATCGATATTATCGTCGTTATTATCGTCGTTAATATCGTCGTTATTATCGTCATTATCATCGATATTATCGTCGTTATTATCGTCGCTTTATCGTCGTTATTATCGTAGTTATTATCGTCGTTATTATCCTTATTATCATTATTATTATCGTCGTTATTATTGTCGTTATTATCGTCGTTAATATCGTCGTTATTATCGTCATTATCATCGATATTATCGTCGTTATTATCGTCATTGTCATCGATAATATCGTCGTTATTATCGTCCTTGTTATCGTCGTTAATATCGTCGTTATTATCGTCGTTATTATCGTCATTGTCATCGTTATTATCGTCGTCATTATTGTCGTTAATATCGTCGTTTTATCGTCGTAATATTCGTCGTTAATACCGTCGTTATTATCGTCATTATCATCGATATTATCGTCGTTATTATCGTCGCTTTATCGTCGGTAATATCGTCGTTAATATCGTCGTTAATATCGTCGTTATTATCGTCATTAACATCGATATTATCGTCGTTATTATCGTCCTTATTATCGTCGTTAATATGGTCGTTTTATCGTCGTTATTATCGTCGTTAATATCGTCGTTATTATCGTCATTAACATCGATATTATCGTCGTTATTATCGTCATTGTCATCGATAATATCGTCGTCATTATCGTCCTTGTTATCGTCGTTAATATCGTCGTTATTATCGTCATTATCAACGATATTATCGTCGTTATTATCGTCGCTTTATCGTCGTTAATATCGTCGTTAATATCGTCGTTATTATCGTCATTATCATCGCTATTATCGTCGTTATTATCGTCGCTTTATCGTCGTTAATATCGTCGTTAATATCGTCGTTTTATCGTCGTTAATATCGTCGTTATTATCGTCGTTAATATCGTCGTTATTATCGTCATTAACATCGATATTATCGTCGTTATTATCGTCATTGTCATCGATAATATCGTCGTCATTATCGTCCTTGTTATCGCCGTTAATATCGTCGTTTTATCGTCGTAATATTCGTCGTTAATACCGTCGTTATTATCGTCAATATCATCGATATTATCGTCGTTATTATCGTCGTTAATATCGTCGTTATTATCGTCATTATCATCGATATTATCGTCGTTATTATCGTCGCTTTATCGTCGTTATTATCGTAGTTATTATCGTCGTTATTATCCTTATTATCATTATTATTATCGTCGTTATTATCGTCGTTATTATCGTCGTTAATATCGTCGTTATTATCGTCATTATCATCGACATTATCGTCGTTATTATCGTCATTGTCATCGATAATATCGTCGTTATTATCGTCCTTGTTATCGTCGTTAATATCGTCGTTATTATCGTCGTTATTATCGTCATTGTCATCGTTATTATCGTCGTCATTATTGTCGTTAATATCGTCGTTTTATCGTCGTAATATTCGTCGTTAATACCGTCGTTATTATCGTCATTATCATCGATATTATCGTCGTTATTATCGTCGATATTATCGTCGTTATTATCGTCGCTTTATCGTCGTTAATATCGTCGTTATTATCGTCATTAACATCGATATTATCGTCGTTATTATCGTCATTGTCATCGATAATATCGTCGTCATTATCGTCCTTGTTATCGTCGTTAATATCGTCATTTTATCGTCGTAATATTCGTCGTTAATACCGTCGTTATTATCGTCATTATCATCGATATTATCGTCGTTATTATCGTCGTTAATATCGTCGTTATTATCGTCATTATCATCGATATTATCGTCGTTATTATCGTCGCTTTATCGTCGTTAATATCGTCGTTTTATCGTCGTTAATATCGTCGTTATTATCGTCATTAACATCGATATTATCGTCGTTATTATCGTCCTTATTATCGTCGTTAATATGGTCGTTTTATCGTCGTTATTATCGTCGTTAATATCGTCGTTATTATCGTCATTAACATCGATATTATCGTCGTTATTATCGTCATTGTCATCGAAATATCGTCGTCATTATCGTCCTTGTTATCGTCGTTAATATCGTCGTTATTATCGTCATTGTCATCGTTATTATCGTCGTCATTATCGTCGTTAATATCGTCGTTTTATCGTCATTATAATCGTTATTATCGTCGTTATTATCGTCGCTTTATCGTCGTTAATATCGTCGTTAATATCGTTGTTATTATCGTCATTATCATCGATATTATCGTCGTTATTATCGTCGCTTTATCGTCGTTAATATCGTCGTTTTATCGTCGTTAATATCGTCGTTATTATCGTCATTAACATCGATATTATCGTCGTTATTATCGTCCTTATTATCGTCGTTAATATGGTCGTTTTATCGTCGTTAATATCGTCGTTATTATCGTCATTAACATCGATATTATCGTCGTTATTATCGTCATTGTCATCGAAATATCGTCGTCATTATCGTCCTTGTTATCGTCGTTAATATCGTCGTTATTATCGTCATTGTCATCGTTATTATCGTCGTCATTATCGTCGTTAATATCGTCGTTTTATCGTCGTAATCTTCGTCGTTAATTCCGTCGTTATTATCGTCATTATCATCGATATTATCGTCGTTATTATCGTCGTTAATATCGTCGTTATTATCGTCATTATAATCGATATTATCGTCGTTATTATCGTCGCTTTATCGTCGTTAATATCGTCGTTAATATCGTCGTTTAATCGTCGTTAATATCGTCGTTAATATCGTCGTTATTATCGTCATTAACATCGATATTATCGTCGTTATTATCGTCCTTATTATCGTCCTTATTATCGTCGTTAATATGGTCGTTTTATCGTCGTTATTATCGTCATTAATATCGTCGTTATTATCGTGATTATCATCGTTATTATCGTCGATATTATCGTCGATAATATCGTCGTTTTATCGTCGTTATTATCGTAGTTATTATCGTCGTTATTTTCCTTATTATCATTATTATTATCGTCGTTATTATCGTCGTTATTATCGTCGTTAATATCGTCGTTATTATCGTCATTATCATCGATATTATCGTCGTTATTATCGTCCTTATTATCGTCCTTATTATCGTCGTTAATATCGTCGTTTTATCGTCGTTATTATCGTCGTTATTATCGTCGTTAATATCGTCGTTATTATCGTCATTATCATCAATATTATCGTCGTTATTATCGTCGTCATTATCGTCCTTATTATCGTCCTTATTATCGTCCTTATTATCATCGTTAATATCGTCGTTATTATCGTCGTTATTATCGTCATTATCATCAATATTATCGTCGTTACTATCGTCGTCATTATCGTCCTTATTATCGTCCTTATTATCGTCCTTACTATCATCGTTAATATCGTCGTTATTATCGTCATTGTCATCGTTATTATCGTCGTCATTATCGTCGTTAATATCGTCGTTATATCGTCGTAATATTCGTCGTTAATACCGTCGTTATTATCGTCATTATCATCGATATTATCGTCGTTATTATCGTCGTTAATATCGTCGTTATTATCGTCATTATCATCGATATTATCGTCGTTATTATCGTCGCTTTATCGTCGTTAATATCGTCGTTAATATCGACGTTTTATCGTCGTTAATATCGTCGTTATTATCGTCATTATCATCGATATTATCGCCGTTATTATCGTCGTTATTATCGTCCTTATTATCGTCCTTATTATCGTCGATAATATCGTCGTTTTATCGTCGTTATTATCGTAGTTATTATCGTCGTTATTATCCTTATTATCATCATTATTATCGTCGTTATTATCGTCGTTATTATCGTCGTTAATATCGTCGTTATTATTGTCATTATCATCGATATTATCGTCGTTATTATCGTCCTTATTATCGTCCTTATTATTGTCGTTAATTTCGTCGTTATTATCGTCGTTATTATCGTCGTTAATATCGTCGTTATTACCGTCATTATCATCGATATTATCGTCGTTATTATCGTCATTGTCATCGAAATATCGTCGTCATTATCGTCCTTGTTATCGTCGTTAATATCGTCGTTTTATCGTCGTAATATTCGTCGTTAATACCGTCGTTATTATCGTCATTATCATCGATATTATCGTCGTTATTATCGTCGTTAATATCGTCGTTATTATCGTCATTATCATCGATATTATCGTCGTTATTATCGTCGCTTTATCGTCGTTATTATCGTAGTTATTATCGTCGTTATTATCCTTATTATCATTATTATTATCGTCGTTATTATTGTCGTTATTATCGTCGTTAATATCGTCGTTATTATCGTCATTATCATCGATATTATCGTCGTTATTATCGTCATTGTCATCGATAATATCGTCGTTATTATCGTCCTTGTTATCGTCGTTAATATCGTCGTTATTATCGTCGTTATTATCGTCATTGTCATCGTTATTATCGTCGTCATTATTGTCGTTAATATCGTCGTTTTATCGTCGTAATATTCGTCGTTAATACCGTCGTTATTATCGTCATTATCATCGATATTATCGTCGTTATTATCGTCGATATTATCGTCGTTATTATCGTCGCTTTATCGTCGTTAATATCGTCGTTATTATCGTCATTAACATCGATATTATCGTCGTTATTATCGTCATTGTCATCGATAATATCGTCGTCATTATCGTCCTTGTTATCGTCGTTAATATCGTCGTTTTATCGTCGTAATATTCGTCGTTAATACCGTCGTTATTATCGTCATTATCATCGATATTATCGTCGTTATTATCGTCGTTAATATCGTCGTTATTATCGTCATTATCATCGATATTATCGTCGTTATTATCGTCGCTTTATCGTCGTTAATATCGTCGTTTTATCGTCGTTAATATCGTCGTTATTATCGTCATTAACATCGATATTATCGTCGTTATTATCGTCCTTATTATCGTCGTTAATATGGTTGTTTTATCGTCGTTATTATCGTCGTTAATATCGTCGTTATTATCGTCATTAACATCGATATTATCGTCGTTATTATCGTCATTGTCATCGAAATATCGTCGTCATTATCGTCCTTGTTTTCGTCGTTAATATCGTCGTTATTATCGTCATTGTCATCGTTATTATCGTCGTCATTATCGTCGTTAATATCGTCGTTTTATCGTCGTAATATTCGTCGTTAATACCGTCGTTATTATCGTCATTATCATCGATATTATCGTCGTTATTATCGTCGTTAATATCGTCGTTATTATCGTCCTTGTTATCGTCGTTAATATCGTCGTTATTATCGTCGTTATTATCGTCATTGTCATCGTTATTATCGTCGTCATTATTGTCGTTAATATCGTCGTTTTATCGTCGTAATATTCGTCGTTAATACCGTCGTTATTATCGTCATTATCATCGATATTATCGTCGTTATTATCGTCGATATTATCGTCGTTATTATCGTCGCTTTATCGTCGTTAATATCGTCGTTATTATCGTCATTAACATCGATATTATCGTCGTTATTATCGTCATTGTCATCGATAATATCGTCGTCATTATCGTCCTTGTTATCGTCGTTAATATCGTCATTTTATCGTCGTAATATTCGTCGTTAATACCGTCGTTATTATCGTCATTATCATCGATATTATCGTCGTTATTATCGTCGTTAATATCGTCGTTATTATCGTCATTATCATCGATATTATCGTCGTTATTATCGTCGCTTTATCGTCGTTAATATCGTCGTTTTATCGTCGTTAATATCGTCGTTATTATCGTCATTAACATCGATATTATCGTCGTTATTATCGTCCTTATTATCGTCGTTAATATGGTCGTTTCATCGTCGTTATTATCGTCGTTAATATCGTCGTTATTATCGTCATTAACATCGATATTATCGTCGTTATTATCGTCATTGTCATCGAAATATCGTCGTCATTATCGTCCTTGTTATCGTCGTTAATATCGTCGTTATTATCGTCATTGTCATCGTTATTATCGTCGTCATTATCGTCGTTAATATCGTCGTTTTATCGTCATTATAATCGTTATTATCGTCGTTATTATCGTCGCTTTATCGTCGTTAATATCGTCGTTAATATCGTTGTTATTATCGTCATTATCATCGATATTATCGTCGTTATTATCGTCGCTTTATCGTCGTTAATATCGTCGTTTTATCGTCGTTAATATCGTCGTTATTATCGTCATTAACATCGATATTATCGTCGTTATTATCGTCCTTATTATCGTCGTTAATATGGTCGTTTTATCGTCGTTAATATCGTCGTTATTATCGTCATTAACATCGATATTATCGTCGTTATTATCGTCATTGTCATCGAAATATCGTCGTCATTATCGTCCTTGTTATCGTCGTTAATATCGTCGTTATTATCGTCATTGTCATCGTTATTATCGTCGTCATTATCGTCGTTAATATCGTCGTTTTATCGTCGTAATCTTCGTCGTTAATACCGTCGTTATTATCGTCATTATCATCGATATTATCGTCGTTATTATCGTCGTTAATATCGTCGTTATTATCGTCATTATAATCGATATTATCGTCGTTATTATCGTCGCTTTATCGTCGTTAATATCGTCGTTAATATCGTCGTTTAATCGTCGTTAATATCGTCGTTAATATCGTCGTTATTATCGTCATTAACATCGATATTATCGTCGTTATTATCGTCCTTATTATCGTCCTTATTATCGTCGTTAATATGGTCGTTTTATCGTCGTTATTATCGTCATTAATATCGTCGTTATTATCGTGATTATCATCGTTATTATCGTCGATATTATCGTCGATAATATCGTCGTTTTATCGTCGTTATTATCGTAGTTATTATCGTCGTTATTTTCCTTATTATCATTATTATTATCGTCGTTATTATCGTCGTTATTATCGTCGTTAATATCGTCGTTATTATCGTCATTATCATCGATATTATCGTCGTTATTATCGTCCTTATTATCGTCCTTATTATCGTCGTTAATATCGTCGTTTTATCGTCGTTATTATCGTCGTTATTATCGTCGTTAATATCGTCGTTATTATCGTCATTATCATCAATATTATCGTCGTTATTATCGTCGTCATTATCGTCCTTATTATCGTCCTTATTATCATCGTTAATATCGTCGTTATTATCGTCGTTATTATCGTCATTATCATCAATATTATCGTCGTTACTATCGTCGTCATTATCGTCCTTATTATCGTCCTTATTATCGTCCTTACTATCATCGTTAATATCGTCGTTATTATCGTCATTGTCATCGTTATTATCGTCGTCATTATCGTCGTTAATATCGTCGTTATATCGTCGTAATATTCGTCGTTAATACCGTCGTTATTATCGTCATTATCATCGATATTATCGTCGTTATTATCGTCGTTAATATCGTCGTTATTATCGTCATTATCATCGATATTATCGTCGTTATTATCGTCGCTTTATCGTCGTTAATATCGTCGTTAATATCGACGTTTTATCGTCGTTAATATCGTCGTTATTATCGTCATTATCATCGATATTATCGCCGTTATTATCGTCGTTATTATCGTCCTTATTATCGTCCTTATTATCGTCGATAATATCGTCGTTTTATCGTCGTTATTATCGTAGTTATTATCGTCGTTATTATCCTTATTATCATCATTATTATCGTCGTTATTATCGTCGTTATTATCGTCGTTAATATCGTCGTTATTATTGTCATTATCATCGATATTATCGTCGTTATTATCGTCCTTATTATCGTCCTTATTATTGTCGTTAATTTCGTCGTTATTATCGTCGTTATTATCGTCGTTAATATCGTCGTTATTACCGTCATTATCATCGATATTATCGTCGTTATTATCGTCATTGTCATCGAAATATCGTCGTCATTATCGTCCTTGTTATCGTCGTTAATATCGTCGTTTTATCGTCGTAATATTCGTCGTTAATACCGTCGTTATTATCGTCATTATCATCGATATTATCGTCGTTATTATCGTCGTTAATATCGTCGTTATTATCGTCATTATCATCGATATTATCGTCGTTATTATCGTCGCTTTATCGTCGTTATTATCGTAGTTATTATCGTCGTTATTATCCTTATTATCATTATTATTATCGTCGTTATTATTGTCGTTATTATCGTCGTTAATATCGTCGTTATTATCGTCATTATCATCGATATTATCGTCGTTATTATCGTCATTGTCATCGATAATATCGTCGTTATTATCGTCCTTGTTATCGTCGTTAATATCGTCGTTATTATCGTCGTTATTATCGTCATTGTCATCGTTATTATCGTCGTCATTATTGTCGTTAATATCGTCGTTTTATCGTCGTAATATTCGTCGTTAATACCGTCGTTATTATCGTCATTATCATCGATATTATCGTCGTTATTATCGTCGATATTATCGTCGTTATTATCGTCGCTTTATCGTCGTTAATATCGTCGTTATTATCGTCATTAACATCGATATTATCGTCGTTATTATCGTCATTGTCATCGATAATATCGTCGTCATTATCGTCCTTGTTATCGTCGTTAATATCGTCGTTTTATCGTCGTAATATTCGTCGTTAATACCGTCGTTATTATCGTCATTATCATCGATATTATCGTCGTTATTATCGTCGTTAATATCGTCGTTATTATCGTCATTATCATCGATATTATCGTCGTTATTATCGTCGCTTTATCGTCGTTAATATCGTCGTTTTATCGTCGTTAATATCGTCGTTATTATCGTCATTAACATCGATATTATCGTCGTTATTATCGTCCTTATTATCGTCGTTAATATGGTTGTTTTATCGTCGTTATTATCGTCGTTAATATCGTCGTTATTATCGTCATTAACATCGATATTATCGTCGTTATTATCGTCATTGTCATCGAAATATCGTCGTCATTATCGTCCTTGTTTTCGTCGTTAATATCGTCGTTATTATCGTCATTGTCATCGTTATTATCGTCGTCATTATCGTCGTTAATATCGTCGTTTTATCGTCGTAATATTCGTCGTTAATACCGTCGTTATTATCGTCATTATCATCGATATTATCGTCGTTATTATCGTCGTTAATATCGTCGTTATTATCGTCATTATAATCGATATTATCGTCGTTACTATCGTCGCTTTATCGTCGTTAATATCGTCGTTAATATCGTCGTTTAATCGTCGTTAATATCGTCGTTAATATAGTCGTTATTATCGTCATTAACATCGATATTATCGTCGTTATTATCGTCCTTATTATCGTCGTTAATATGGTCGTTTTATCGTCGTTATTATCGTCATTAATATCGTCGTTATTATCGTGATTATCATCGTTATTATCGTCGATATTATCGTCGATAATATCGTCGTTTTATCGTCGTTATTATCGTAGTTATTATCGTCGTTATTTTCCTTATTATCATTATTATTATCGTCGTTATTATCGTCGTTATTATCGTCGTTAATATCGTCGTTATTATCGTCATTATCATCGATATTATCGTCGTTATTATCATCCTTATTATCGTCCTTATTATCGTCGTTAATATCGTCGTTTTATCGTCGTTATTATCGTCGTTATTATCGTCGTTAATATCGTCGTTATTATCGTCATTATCATCAATATTATCGTCGTTATTATCGTCGTCATTATCGTCCTTATTATCGTCCTTATTATCGTCCTTATTATCATCGTTAATATCGTCGTTATTATCGTCGTTATTATCGTCATTATCATCAATATTATCGTCGTTATTATCGTCGTCATTATCGTCCTTATTATCGTCCTTATTATCGTCCTTATTATCATCGTTAATATTGTCGTTATTATCGTCGTTATTATCGTCATTGTCATCGTTATTATCGTCGTCATTATCGTCGTTAATATCGTCGTTTTATCGTCGTAATATTCGTCGTTAATACCGTCGTTATTATCGTCATTATCATCGATATTATCGTCGTTATTATCGTCGTTAATATCGTCGTTATTATCGTCATTATCATCGATATTATCGTCGTTATTATCGTCGCTTTATCGTCGTTAATATCGTCGTTAATATCGACGTTTTATCGTCGTTAATATCGTCGTTATTATCGTCATTATCATCGATATTATCGCCGTTATTATCGTCGTTATTATCGTCCTTATTATCGTCCTTATTATCGTCGATAATATCGTCGTTTTATCGTCGTTATTATCGTAGTTATTATCGTCGTTATTATCCTTATTATCATCATTATTATCGTCGTTATTATCGTCGTTATTATCGTCGTTAATATCGTCGTTATTATTGTCATTATCATCGATATTATCGTCGTTATTATCGTCCTTATTATCGTCCTTATTATTGTCGTTAATTTCGTCGTTATTATCGTCGTTATTATCGTCGTTAATATCGTCGTTATTATCGTCATTATCATCGATATTATCGTCGTTATTATCGTCATTGTCATCGAAATATCGTCGTCATTATCGTCCTTGTTATCGTCGTTAATATCGTCGTTTTATCGTCGTAATATTCGTCGTTAATACCGTCGTTATTATCGTCATTATCATCGATATTATCGTCGTTATTATCGTCGATATTATCGTCGTTATTATCGTCGCTTTATCGTCGTTAATATCGTCGTTATTATCGTCATTAACATCGATATTATCGTCGTTATTATCGTCATTGTCATCGATAATATCGTCGTCATTATCGTCCTTGTTATCGTCGTTAATATCGTCATTTTATCGTCGTAATATTCGTCGTTAATACCGTCGTTATTATCGTCATTATCATCGATATTATCGTCGTTATTATCGTCGTTAATATCGTCGTTATTATCGTCATTATCATCGATATTATCGTCGTTATTATCGTCGCTTTATCGTCGTTAATATCGTCGTTTTATCGTCGTTAATATCGTCGTTATTATCGTCATTAACATCGATATTATCGTCGTTATTATCGTCCTTATTATCGTCGTTAATATGGTCGTTTTATCGTCGTTATTATCGTCGTTAATATCGTCGTTATTATCGTCATTAACATCGATATTATCGTCGTTATTATCGTCATTGTCATCGAAATATCGTCGTCATTATCGTCCTTGTTATCGTCGTTAATATCGTCGTTATTATCGTCATTGTCATCGTTATTATCGTCGTCATTATCGTCGTTAATATCGTCGTTTTATCGTCATTATAATCGTTATTATCGTCGTTATTATCGTCGCTTTATCGTCGTTAATATCGTCGTTAATATCGTCGTTATTATCGTCATTATCATCGATATTATCGTCGTTATTATCGTCGCTTTATCGTCGTTAATATCGTCGTTTTATCGTCGTTAATATCGTCGTTATTATCGTCATTAACATCGATATTATCGTCGTTATTATCGTCCTTATTATCGTCGTTAATATGGTCGTTTTATCGTCGTTAATATCGTCGTTATTATCGTCATTAACATCGATATTATCGTCGTTATTATCGTCATTGTCATCGATAATATCGTCGTCATTATCGTCCTTGTTATCGTCGTTAATATCGTCGTTTTATCGTCGTAATATTCGTCGTTAATACCGTCGTTATTATCGTCATTATCATCGATATTATCGTCGTTATTATCGTCGTTAATATCGTCGTTATTATCGTCATTATCATCGATATTATCGTCGTTATTATCGTCGCTTTATCGTCGTTAATATCGTCGTTTTATCGTCGTTAATATCGTCGTTATTATCGTCATTAACATCGATATTATCGTCGTTATTATCGTCCTTATTATCGTCGTTAATATGGTCGTTTTATCGTCGTTATTATCGTCGTTAATATCGTCGTTATTATCGTCATTAACATCGATATTATCGTCGTTATTATCGTCATTGTCATCGAAATATCGTCGTCATTATCGTCCTTGTTATCGTCGTTAATATCGTCGTTATTATCGTCATTGTCATCGTTATTATCGTCGTCATTATCGTCGTTAATATCGTCGTTTTATCGTCGTAATATTCGTCGTTAATACCGTCGTTATTATCGTCATTATCATCGATATTATCGTCGTTATTATCGTCGTTAATAACGTCGTTATTATCGTCATTATAATCGATATTATCGTCGTTACTATCGTCGCTTTATCGTCGTTAATATCGTCGTTAATATCGTCGTTTAATCGTCGTTAATATCGTCGTTAATATAGTCGTTATTATCGTCATTAACATCGATATTATCGTCGTTATTATCGTCCTTATTATCGTCGTTAATATGGTCGTTTTATCGTCGTTATTATCGTCATTAATATCGTCGTTATTATCGTGATTATCATCGTTATTATCGTCGATATTATCGTCGATAATATCGTCGTTTTATCGTCGTTATTATCGTAGTTATTATCGTCGTTATTATCCTTATTATCATTATTATTATCGTCGTTATTATCGTCGTTATTATCGTCGTTAATATCGTCGTTATTATCGTCATTATCATCGATATTATCGTCGTTATTATCGTCCTTATTATCGTCCTTATTATCGTCGTTAATATCGTCGTTTTATCGTCGTTATTATCGTCGTTATTATCGTCGTTAATATCGTCGTTATTATCGTCATTATCATCAATATTATCGTCGTTATTATCGTCGTCATTATCGTCCTTATTATCGTCCTTATTATCGTCCTTATTATCATCGTTAATATCGTCGTTATTATCGTCGTTATTATCGTCATTATCATCAATATTATCGTCGTTATTATCGTCGTCATTATCGTCCTTATTATCGTCCTTATTATCGTCCTTATTATCATCGTTAATATCGTCGTTATTATCGTCGTTATTATCGTCATTGTCATCGTTATTATCGTCGTCATTATCGTCGTTAATATCGTCGTTTTATCGTCGTAATATTCGTCGTTAATACCGTCGTTATTATCGTCATTATCATCGATATTATCGTCGTTATTATCGTCGTTAATATCGTCGTTATTATCGTCATTATCATCGATATTATCGTCGTTATTATCGTCGCTTTATCGTCGTTAATATCGTCGTTAATATCGACGTTTTATCGTCGTTAATATCGTCGTTATTATCGTCATTATCATCGATATTATCGCCGTTATTATCGTCGTTATTATCGTCCTTATTATCGTCCTTATTATCGTCGATAATATCGTCGTTTTATCGTCGTTATTATCGTAGTTATTATCGTCGTTATTATCCTTATTATCATCATTATTATCGTCGTTATTATCGTCGTTATTATCGTCGTTAATATCGTCGTTATTATTGTCATTATCATCGATATTATCGTCGTTATTATCGTCCTTATTATCGTCCTTATTATTGTCGTTAATTTCGTCGTTATTATCGTCGTTATTATCGTCGTTAATATCGTCGTTATTATCGTCATTATCATCGATATTATCGTCGTTATTATCGTCATTGTCATCGAAATATCGTCGTCATTATCGTCCTTGTTATCGTCGTTAATATCGTCGTTTTATCGTCGTAATATTCGTCGTTAATACCGTCGTTATTATCGTCATTATCATCGATATTATCGTCGTTATTATCGTCGTTAATATCGTCGTTATTATCGTCATTATCATCGATATTATCGTCGTTATTATCGTCGCTTTATCGTCGTTATTATCGTAGTTATTATCGTCGTTATTATCCTTATTTTCATTATTATTATCGTCGTTATTATTGTCGTTATTATCGTCGTTAATATCGTCGTTATTATCGTCATTATCATCGATATTATCGTCGTTATTATCGTCATTGTCATCGATAATATCGTCGTTATTATCGTCCTTGTTATCGTCGTTAATATCGTCGTTATTATCGTCGTTATTATCGTCATTGTCATCGTTATTATCGTCGACATTATTGTCGTTAATATCGTCGTTTTATCGTCGTAATATTCGTCGTTAATACCGTCGTTATTATCGTCATTATCTTCGATATTATCGTCGTTATTATCGTCGCTTTATCGTCGTTAATATCGTCGTTAATATCGTCGTTAATATCGTCGTTATTATCGTCATTAACATCGATATTATCGTCGTTATTATCGTCCTTATTATCGTCGTTAATATGGTCGTTTTATCGTCGTTATTATCGTCGTTAATATCGTCGTTATTATCGTCATTAACATCGATATTATCGTCGTTATTATCGTCATTGTCATCGATAATATCGTCGTCATTATCGTCCTTGTTATCGTCGTTAATATCGTCGTTATTATCGTCATTATCAACGATATTATCGTCGTTATTATCGTCGCTTTATCGTCGTTAATATCGTCGTTAATATCGTCGTTATTATCGTCGTTAATATCGTCGTTATTATCGTCATTATCATCGCTATTATCGTCGTTATTATCGTCGCTTTATCGTCGTTAATATCGTCGTTAATATCGTCGTTTTATCGTCGTTAATATCGTCGTTATTATCGTCGTCAATATCGTCGTTATTATCGTCATTAACATCGATATTATCGTCGTTATTATCGTCATTGTCATCGATAATATCGTCGTCATTATCGTCCTTGTTATCGTCGTTAATATCGTCGTTTTATCGTCGTAATATTCGTCGTTAATACCGTCGTTATTATCGTCATTATCATCGATATTATCGTCGTTATTATCGTCGTTAATATCGTCGTTATTATCGTCATTATCATCAATATTATCGTCGTTATTATCGTCGCTTTATCGTCGTTATTATCGTAGTTATTATCGTCGTTATTATCCTTATTATCATTATTATTATCGTCGTTATTATCGTCGTTATTATCGTCGTTAATATCGTCGTTATTATCGTCATTATCATCGATATTATCGTCGTTATTATCGTCATTGTCATCGATAATATCGTCGTTATTATCGCCCTTGTTATCGTCGTTAATATCGTCGTTATTATCGTCGTTATTATCGTCATTGTCATCGTTATTATCGTCGTCATTATTGTCGTTAATATCGTCGTTTTATCGTCGTAATATTCGTCGTTAATACCGTCGTTATTATCGTCATTATCATCGATATTATCGTCGTTATTATCGTCGATATTATCGTCGTTATTATCGTCGCTTTATCGTCGTTAATATCGTCGTTATTATCGTCATTAACATCGATATTATCGTCGTTATTATCGTCATTGTCATCGATAATATCGTCGTCATTATCGTCCTTGTTATCGTCGTTAATATCGTCGTTTTATCGTCGTAATATTCGTCGTTAATACCGTCGTTATTATCGTCATTATCATCGATATTATCGTCGTTATTATCGTCGTTAATATCGTCGTTATTATCGTCATTATCATCGATATTATCGTCGTTATTATCGTCGCTTTATCGTCGTTAATATCGTCGTTTTATCGTCGTTAATATCGTCGTTATTATCGTCATTAACATCGATATTATCGTCGTTATTATCGTCCTTATTATCGTCGTTAATATGGTCGTTTTATCGTCGTTATTATCGTCGTTAATATCGTCGTTATTATCGTCATTAACATCGATATTATCGTCGTTATTATCGTCATTGTCATCGAAATATCGTCGTCATTATCGTCCTTGTTATCGTCGTTAATATCGTCGTTATTATCGTCATTGTCATCGTTATTATCGTCGTCATTATCGTCGTTAATATCGTCGTTTTATCGTCATTATCATCGTTATTATCGTCGTTATTATCGTCGCTTTATCGTCGTTAATATCGTCGTTAATATCGTCGTTATTATCGTCATTATCATCGATATTATCGTCGTTATTATCGTCGCTTTATCGTCGTTAATATCGTCGTTTTATCGTCGTTAATATCGTCGTTATTATCGTCATTAACATCGATATTATCGTCGTTATTATCGTCCTTATTATCGTCGTTAATATGGTCGTTTTATCGTCGTTATTATCGTCGTTAATATCGTCGTTATTATCGTCATTAACATCGATATTATCGTCGTTATTATCGTCATTGTCATCGAAATATCGTCGTCATTATCGTCCTTGTTATCGTCGTTAATATCGTCGTTATTATCGTCATTGTCATCGTTATTATCGTCGTCATTATCGTCGTTAATATCGTCGTTTTATCGTCGTAATATTCGTCGTTAATACCGTCGTTATTATCATCATTATCATCGATATTATCGTCGTTATTATCGTCCTTATTATCGTCCTTATTATCGTCGTTAATATGGTCGTTTTATCGTCGTTATTATCGTCATTAATATCGTCGTTATTATCGTGATTATCATCGTTATTATCGTCGATATTATCGTCGATAATATCGTCGTTTTATCGTCGTTATTATCGTAGTTATTATCGTCGTTATTTTCCTTATTATCATTATTATTATCGTCGTTATTATCGTCGTTATTATCGTCGTTAATATCGTCGTTATTATCGTCATTATCATCGATATTATCGTCGTTATTATCGTCCTTATTATCGTCCTTATTATCGTCGTTAATATCGTCGTTTTATCGTCGTTATTATCGTCGTTATTATCGTCGTTAATATCGTCGTTATTATGGTCATTATCATCAATATTATCGTCGTTATTATCGTCGTCATTATCGTCCTTATTATCGTCCTTATTATCGTCCTTATTATCATCGTTAATATCGTCGTTATTATCGTCGTTATTATCGTCATTATCATCAATATTATCGTCGTTATTATCGTCCTTATTATCGTCGTTAATATGGTCGTTTTATCGTCGTTATTATCGTCGTTAATATCGTCGTTATTATCGTCATTAACATCGATATTATCGTCGTTATTATCGTCATTGTCATCGAAATATCGTCGTCATTATCGTCCTTGTTATCGTCGTTAATATCGTCGTTATTATCGTCATTGTCATCGTTATTATCGTCGTCATTATCGTCGTTAATATCGTCGTTTTATCGTCGTAATATTCGTCGTTAATACCGTCGTTATTATCGTCATTATCATCGATATTATCGTCGTTATTATCGTCGTTATATCGTCGTTATTATCGTCATTATCATCGATATTATCGTCGTTATTATCGTCGTTAATATCGTCGTTATTATCGTCATTATCATCGATATTATCGTCGTTATTATCGTCGTTATTATCGTCATTAACATCGATATTATCGTCGTTATTATCGTCATTGTCATCGAAATATCGTCGTCATTATCGTCCTTGTTATCGTCGTTAATATCGTCGTTATTATCGTCATTGTCATCGTTATTATCGTCGTCATAATCGTCGTTAATATCGTCGTTTTATCGTCGTAATATTCGTCGTTAATACCGTCGTTATTATCGTCATTATCATCGATATTATCGTCGTTATTATCGTCGTTAATATCGTCGTTATTATCGTCATTATCATCGATATTATCGTCGTTATTATCGTCGTTAATATCGTCGTTATTATCGTCATTATCATCGATATTATCGTCGTTATTATCGTCGCTTTATCGTCGTTAATATCGTCGTTAATATCGACGTTTTATCGTCGTTAATATCGTCGTTATTATCGTCATTATCATCGATATTATCGCCGTTATTATCGTCGTTATTATCGTCGCTTTATCGTCGTTAATATCGTCGTTATTATCGTCATTAACATCGATATTATCGTCGTTATTATCGTCATTGTCATCGATAATATCGTCGTCATTATCGTCCTTGTTATCGTCGTTAATATCGTCGTTTTATCGTCGTAATATTCGTCGTTAATACCGTCGTTATTATCGTCATTATCATCGATATTATCGTCGTTATTATCGTCGTTAATATCGTCGTTATTATCGTCATTATCATCGATATTATCGTCGTTATTATCGTCGCTTTATCGTCGTTAATATCGTCGTTTTATCGTCGTTAATATCGTCGTTATTATCGTCATTAACATCGATATTATCGTCGTTATTATCGTCCTTATTATCGTCGTTAATATGGTCGTTTTATCGTCGTTATTATCGTCGTTAATATCGTCGTTATTATCGTCAGTAACATCGATATTATCGTCGTTATTATCGTCATTGTCATCGTTATTATCGTCGTCATTATCGTCCTTGTTATCGTCGTTAATATCGTCGTTATTATCGTCATTGTCATCGTTATTATCGTCGTCATTATCGTCGTTAATATCGTCGTTTTATCGTCATTATATTCGATATTATCGTCGTTATTATCGTCGCTTTATCGTCGTTAATATCGTCGTTAATATCGTCGTTATTATCGTCATTAACATCGATATTATCGTCGTTATTATCGTCCTTATTATCGTCGTTAATATGGTCGTTTTATCGTCGTTATTATCGTCGTTAATATCGTCGTTATTATCGTCATTAACATCGATATTATCGTCGTTATTATCGTCATTGTCATCGAAATATCGTCGTCATTATCGTCCTTGTTATCGTCGTTAATATCGTCGTTATTATCGTCATTGTCATCGTTATTATCGTCGTCATTATCGTCGTTAATATCGTCGTTTTATCGTCGTAATATTCGTCGTTAATACCGTCGTTATTATCGTCATTATCATCGATATTATCGTCGTTATTATCGTCGTTAATATCGTCGTTATTATCGTCATTATAATCGATATTATCGTCGTTATTATCGTCGCTTTATCGTCGTTAATATCGTCGTTAATATCGTCGTTATTATCGTCATTATCATCGATATTATCGTCGTTATTATCGTCGCTTTATCGTCGTTAATATCGTCGTTTTATCGTCGTTAATATCGTCGTTATTATCGTCATTAACATCGATATTATCGTCGTTATTATCGTCCTTATTATCGTCCTTAATATGGTCGTTTTATCGTCGTTATTATCGTCGTTAATATCGTCGTTATTATCGTCATTAACATCGATATTATCGTCGTTATTATCGTCATTGTCATCGAAATATCGTCGTCATTATCGTCCTTGTTATCGTCGTTAATATCGTCGTTATTATCGTCATTGTCATCGTTATTATCGTCGTCATTATCGTCGTTAATATCGTCGTTTTATCGTCGTAATATTCGTCGTTAATACCGTCGTTATTATCGTCATTATCATCGATATTATCGTCGTTATTATCGTCGTTAATATCGTCGTTATTATCGTCATTATCATCGATATTATCGTCATTATTATCGTCGTTAATATCGTCGTTATTATCGTCATTATCATCGATATTATCGTCGTTATTATCGTCGCTTTATCGTCGTTAATATCGTCGTTAATATCGACGTTTTATCGTCGTTAATATCGTCGTTATTATCGTCATTATCATCGATATTATCGCCGTTATTATCGTCGTTATTATCGTCCTTATTATCGTCCTTATTATCGTCGATAATATCGTCGTTTTATCGTCGTTATTATCGTAGTTATTATCGTCGTTATTATCCTTATTATCATCATTATTATCGTCGTTATTATCGTCGTTATTATCGTCGTTAATATCGTCGTTATTATCGTCATTATCATCGATATTATCGTCGTTATTATCGTCCTTATTATCGTCCTTATTATCGTCGTTAATATCGTCGTTTTATCGTCGTTATTATCGTCGTTATTATCGTCGTTAATATCGTCGTTATTATCGACATTAACATCGATATTATCGTCGTTATTATCGTCATTGTCATCGATAATATCGTCGTCATTATCGTCCTTGTTATCGTCGTTAATACCATCGTTATTATCGTCATTATCATCGATATTATCGTCGTTATTATCGTCGTTAATATCGTCGTTATTATCGTCATTATCATCGATATTATCGTCGTTATTATCGTCGCTTTATCGTCGTTAATATCGTCGTTAATATCGTCGTTAATATCGTCGTTATTATCGTCATTAACATTGATATTATCGTCGTTATTATCGTCCTTATTATCGTCGTTAATATGGTCGTTTTATCGTCGTTATTATCGTCGTTAATATCGTCGTTATTATCGTCATTAACATCGATATTATCGTCGTTATTATCGTCATTGTCATCGATAATATCGTCGTCATTATCGTCCTTGTTATCGTCGTTAATACCATCGTTATTATCGTCATTATCATCGATATTATCGTCGTTATTATCGTCGTTATTATATTCGCTTTATCGTCGTTAATATCGTCGTTAATATCGTCGTTAATATCGTCGTTATTATCGTCATTAACATTGATATTATCGTCGTTATTATCGTCCTTATTATCGTCCTTATTATCGTAGTTAATATGGTCGTTTTATCGTCGTTATTATCGTCGTTAATATCGTCGTTATTATCGTCATTATAATCGATATTATCGTCGTTATTATCGTCGCTTTATCGTCGTTAATATCGTCGTTAATATCGTCGTTTAATCGTCGTTAATATCGTCGTTAATATCGTCGTTATTATCGTCATTAACATCGATATTATCGTCGTTATTATCGTCCTTATTATCGTCCTTATTATCGTCGTTAATATGGTCGTTTTATCGTCGTTATTATCGTCATTAATATCGTCGTTATTATCGTGATTATCATCGTTATTATCGTCGATATTATCGTCGATAATATCGTCGTTTTATCGTCGTTATTATCGTAGTTATTATCGTCGTTATTATCCTTATTATCATTATTATTATCGTCGTTATTATCGTCGTTAATATCGTCGTTATTATCGTCATTATCATCGATATTATCGTAGTTATTATCGTCCTTATTATCGTCCTTATTATCGTCGTTAATATCGTCGTTTTATCGTCGTTATTATCGTCGTTATAATCGTCGTTAATATCGTCGTTATTATCGTCATTATCATCGATATTATCGTCGTTATTATCGTCCTTATTATCGTCCTTATTATCGTCGTTAATATCGTCGTTTTATCGTCGTTATTATCGTCGTTATTATCGTCGTTAATATCGTCGTTTTATCGTCGTAATATTCGTCGTTAATACCGTCGTTATTATCGTCATTATCATCGATATTATCGTCGTTATTATCGTCGTTAATATCGTCGTTATTATCGTCATTATCATCGATATTATCGTCGTTATTATCGTCGCTTTATCGTCGTTAATATCGTCGTTAATATCGGCGTTTTATCGTCGTTAATATCGTCGTTATTATCGTCATTATCATCGATATTATCGCCGTTATTATCGTCGTTATTATCGTCCTTATTATCGTCCTTATTATCGTCGATAATATCGTCGTTTTATCGTCGTTATTATCGTAGTTATTATCGTCGTTATTATCATCATTATTATCGTCGTTATTATCGTCGTTATTATCGTCGTTAATATCGTCGTTATTATCGTCATTATCATCGATATTATCGTCGTTATTATCGTCCTTATTATCGTCCTTATTATCGTCGTTAATACCGTCGTTTTATCGTCGTTATTATCGTCGTTAATATGGTCGTTTTATCGTCGTTATTATCGTCGTTAATATCGTCGTTATTATCGTCATTAACATCGATATTATCGTCGTTATTATCGTCATTGTCATCGAAATATCGTCGTCATTATCGTCCTTGTTATCGTCGTTAATATCGTCGTTATTATCGTCATTGTCATCGTTATTATCGTCGTCATTATCGTCGTTAATATCGTCGTTTTATCGTCGTAATATTCGTCGTTAATACCGTCGTTATTATCGTCATTATCATCGATATTATCGTCGTTATTATCGTCGTTAATATCGTCGTTATTATCGTCATTATAATCGATATTATCGTCGTTATTATCGTCGCTTTATCGTCGTTAATATCGTCGTTAATATCGTCGTTTAATCGTCGTTAATATCGTCGTTAATATCGTCGTTATTATCGTCATTAACATCGATATTATCGTCGTTATTATCGTCCTTATTATCGTCCTTATTATCGTCGTTAATATGGTCGTTTTATCGTCGTTATTATCGTCATTAATATCGTCGTTATTATCGTGATTATCATCGTTATTATCGTCGATATTATCGTCGATAATATCGTCGTTTTATCGTCGTTATTATCGTAGTTATTATCGTCGTTATTATCCTTATTATCATTATTATTATCGTCGTTATTATCGTCGTTAATATCGTCGTTATTATCGTCATTATCATCGATATTATCGTCGTTATTATCGTCCTTATTATCGTCCTTATTATCGTCGTTAATATCGACGTTTTATCGTCGTTAATATCGTCGTTATTATCGTCATTATCATCGATATTATCGCCGTTATTATCGTCGTTATTATCGTCCTTATTATCGTCCTTATTATCGTCGATAATATCGTCGTTTTATCGTCGTTATTATCGTAGTTATTATCGTCGTTATTATCCTTATTATCATCATTATTATCGTCGTTATTATCGTCGTTATTATCGTCGTTAATATCGTCGTTATTATCGTCATTATCATCGATATTATCGTCGTTATTTTCGTCCTTATTATCGTCCTTATTATCGTCGTTAATTTCGTCGTTATTATTGTCGTTATTATCGTCGTTAATATCGTCGTTATTATCGTCTTTATCATCGATATTATCGTCGTTATTATCGTCATTGTCATCGAAATATCGTCGTCATTATCGTCCTTGTTATCGTCGTTAATATCGTCGTTATTATCGTCATTGTCATCGATATTATCGTCGTCATTATCGTCGTTAATATCGTCGTTTTATCGTCGTAATATTCGTCGTTAATACCGTCGTTATTATCGTCATTATCATCGATATTATCGTCGTTATTATCGTCGTTAATATCGTCGTTATTATCGTCATTATAATCGATATTATCGTCGTTATTATCGTCGCTTTATCGTCGTTAATATCGTCGTTAATATCGTCGTTATTATCGTCATTATCATCGATATTATCGTCGTTATTATCGTCGCTTTATCGTCGTTATTATCGTCATTATCATCGATATTATCGTCGTTATTATCGTCGTTAATATCGTCGTTATTATCGTCATTATAATCGATATTATCGTCGTTATTATCGTCGCTTTATCGTCGTTAATATCGTCGTTAATATCGTCGTTATTATCGTCATTATCATCGATATTATCGTCGTTATTATCGTCGCTTTATCGTCGTTAATATCGTCGTTTTATTGTCGTTAATATCGTCGTTATTATCGTCATTAACATCGATATTATCGTCGTTATTATCGTCCTTATTATCGTCGTTAATATGGTCGTTTTATCGTCGTTATTATCGTCGTTAATATCGTCGTTATTATCGTCATTAACATCGATATTATCGTCGTTATTATCGTCATTGTCATCGAAATATCGTCGTCATTATCGTCCTTGTTATCGTCGTTAATATCGTCGTTATTATCGTCATTGTCATCGTTATTATCGTCGTCATTATCGTCGTTAATATCGTCGTTTTATCGTCGTAATATTCGTCGTTAATACCGTCGTTATTATCGTCATTATCATCGATATTATCGTCGTTATTATCGTCGTTAATATCGTCGTTATTATCGTCATTATCATCGATATTATCGTCGTTATTATCGTCGTTAATATCGTCGTTATTATCGTCATTATCATCGATATTATCGTCGTTATTATCGTCGCTTTATCGTCGTTAATATCGTCGTTAATATCGACGTTTTATCGTCGTTAATATCGTCGTTATTATCGTCATTATCATCGATATTATCGCCGTTATTATCGTCGTTATTATCGTCCTTATTATCGTCCTTATTATCGTCGATAATATCGTCGTTTTATCGTCGTTATTATCGTAGTTATTATCGTCGTTATTATCCTTATTATCATCATTATTATCGTCGTTATTATCGTCGTTATTATCGTCGTTAATATCGTCGTTATTATCGTCATTATCATCGATATTATCGTCGTTATTATCGTCCTTATTATCGTCCTTATTATCGTCGTTAATATCGTCGTTTTATCGTCGTTATTATCGTCGTTATTATCGTCGTTATTATCGTCGTTATTATCGACATTAACATCGATATTATCGTCGTTATTATCGTCATTGTCATCGATAATATCGTCGTCATTATCGTCCTTGTTATCGTCGTTAATACCATCGTTATTATCGTCATTATCATCGATATTATCGTCGTTATTATCGTCGTTAATATCGTCGTTATTATCGTCATTATAATCGATATTATCGTCGTTATTATCGTCGCTTTATCGTCGTTAATATCGTCGTTAATATCGTCGTTATTATCGTCATTATCATCGATATTATCGTCGTTATTATCGTCGCTTTATCGTCGTTATTATCGTCATTATCATCGATATTATCGTCGTTATTATCGTCGTTAATATCGTCGTTATTATCGTCATTATAATCGATATTATCGTCGTTATTATCGTCGCTTTATCGTCGTTAATATCGTCGTTAATATCGTCGTTATTATCGTCATTATCATCGATATTATCGTCGTTATTATCGTCGCTTTATCGTCGTTAATATCGTCGTTTTATCGTCGTTAATATCGTCGTTATTATCGTCATTAACATCGATATTATCGTCGTTATTATCGTCCTTATTATCGTCGTTAATATGGTCGTTTTATCGTCGTTATTATCGTCGTTAATATCGTCGTTATTATCGTCATTAACATCGATATTATCGTCGTTATTATCGTCATTGTCATCGAAATATCGTCGTCATTATCGTCCTTGTTATCGTCGTTAATATCGTCGTTATTATCGTCATTGTCATCGTTATTATCGTCGTCATTATCGTCGTTAATATCGTCGTTTTATCGTCGTAATATTCGTCGTTAATACCGTCGTTATTATCGTCATTATCATCGATATTATCGTCGTTATTATCGTCGTTAATATCGTCGTTATTATCGTCATTATCATCGATATTATCGTCGTTATTATCGTCGTTAATATCGTCGTTATTATCGTCATTATCATCGATATTATCGTCGTTATTATCGTCGCTTTATCGTCGTTAATATCGTCGTTAATATCGACGTTTTATCGTCGTTAATATCGTCGTTATTATCGTCATTATCATCGATATTATCGCCGTTATTATCGTCGTTATTATCGTCCTTATTATCGTCCTTATTATCGTCGATAATATCGTCGTTTTATCGTCGTTATTATCGTAGTTATTATCGTCGTTATTATCCTTATTATCATCATTATTATCGTCGTTATTATCGTCGTTATTATCGTCGTTAATATCGTCGTTATTATCGTCATTATCATCGATATTATCGTCGTTATTATCGTCCTTATTATCGTCCTTATTATCGTCGTTAATATCGTCGTTTTATCGTCGTTATTATCGTCGTTATTATCGTCGTTATTATCGTCGTTATTATCGACATTAACATCGATATTATCGTCGTTATTATCGTCATTGTCATCGATAATATCGTCGTCATTATCGTCCTTGTTATCGTCGTTAATACCATCGTTATTATCGTCATTATCATCGATATTATCGTCGTTATTATCGTCGTTATTATATTCGCTTTATCGTCGTTAATATCGTCGTTAATATCGTCGTTAATATCGTCGTTATTATCGTCATTAACATTGATATTATCGTCGTTATTATCGTCCTTATTATCGTCCTTATTATCGTAGTTAATATGGTCGTTTTATCGTCGTTATTATCGTTGTTAATATCGTCGTTATTATCGTCATTATAATCGATATTATCGTCGTTATTATCGTCGCTTTATCGTCGTTAATATCGTCGTTATTATCGTCATTAACATCGATATTATCGTCGTTATTATCGTCCTTATTATCGTCCTTATTATCGTCGTTAATATGGTCGTTTTATCGTCGTTATTATCGTCATTAATATCGTCGTTATTATCGTGATTATCATCGTTATTATCGTCGATATTATCGTCGATAATATCGTCGTTTTATCGTCGTTATTATCGTAGTTATTATCGTCGTTATTATCATCATTATTATCGTCGTTATCATCGTCGTTATTATCGTCGTTAATATCGTCGTTATTATCGTCATTATCATCGATATTATCGTCGTTATTATCGTCCTTATTATCGTCCTTATTATCGTCGTTAATATCGTCGTTTTATCGTCGTTATTATCGTCGTTATTATCGTCGTTAATATCGTCGTTATTATCGACATTAACATCGATATTATCGTCGTTATTATCGTCATTGTCATCGATAATATCGTCGTCATTATCGTCCTTGTTATCGTCGTTAATACCATCGTTATTATCGTCATTATCATCGATATTATCGTCGTTATTATCGTCGTTAATATCGTCGTTATTATCGTCATTATCATCGATATTATCGTCGTTATTATCGTCGCTTTATCGTCGTTAATATCGTCGTTAATATCGTCGTTATTATCGTCATTAACATTGATATTATCGTCGTTATTATCGTCATTGTCATCGATAATATCGTCGTCATTATCGTCCTTGTTATCGTCGTTAATACCATCGTTATTATCGTCATTATCATCGATATTATCGTCGTTATTATCGTCGTTAATATCGTCGTTATTATCGTCATCATCATCGATATTATCGTCGTTATTATCGTCATTATCATCGATATTATCGTCGTTATTATCGTCGCTTTATCGTCGTTAATATCGTCGTTTTATCGTCGTTATTATCGTCATTAACATCGATATTATCGTCGTTATTATCGTCCTTATTATCGTCGTTAAAATGGTCGTTTTATCGTCGTAAAATTCGTCGTTAATACCGTCGTTATTATCGTCATTATCATCGATATTATCGTCGTTATTATCGTCGTTAATATCGTCGTTATTATCGTCATTATCATCGATATTATCGTCGTTATTATCGTCGCTTTATCGTCGTTATTATCGTAGTTATTATCGTCGTTATTATCCTTATTATCATTATTATTATCGTCGTTATTATCGTCGTTTTTATCGTCGTTAATATCGTCGTTATTATCGTCATTATCATCGATATTATCGTCGTTATTATCGTCATTGTCATCGATAATATCGTCGTCATTATCGTCCTTGTTATCGTCGTTAATATCGTCGTTATTATCGTCGTTATTATCGTCATTGTCATCGTTATTATCGTCGTCATTATTGTCGTTAATATCGTCGTTTTATCGTCGTAATATTCGTCGTTAATACCGTCGTTATTATCGTCATTATCATCGATATTATCGTCGTTATTATAGTCGATATTATCGTCGTTATTATCGTCGCTTTATCGTCGTTAATATCGTCGTTAATATCGTCGTTAATATCGTCGTTTTATCGTCGTCAATATCGTCGTTATTATCGTCATTATCATCGATATTATCGTCGTTATTATCGTCCTTATTATCGTCCTTATTATCGTCGTTAATATCGTCGCTTTATCGTCGTTATTATCGTCGTTATTATCGTCGTTAATATCGTCGTTATTATCGTCATTAACATCGATATTATCGTCGTTATTATCGTCCTTATTATCGTCGTTAATATGGTCGTTTTATCGTCGTTATTATCGTCGTTAATATCGTCGTTATTATCGTCATTTACATCGATATTATCGTCGTTATTATCGTCATTGTCATCGATAATATCGTCGTCATTATCGTCCTTGTTATCGTCGTTAATATCGTCGTTTTATCGTCGTAATATTCGTCGTTAATACCGTCGTTATTATCGTCATTATCATCGATATTATCGTCGTTATTATCGTCGTTAATATCGTCGTTATTATCGTCATTATCATCGATATTATCGTCGTTATTATCGTCGCTTTATCGTCGTTATTATCGTAGTTATTATCGTCGTTATTATCCTTATTATCATTATTACTATCGTCGTTATTATCGTCGTTAATATCGTCGTTATTATCGTCATTATCATCGATATTATCGTCGTTATTATCGTCATTGTCATCGATAATATCGTCGTTATTATCGTCCTTGTTATCGTCGTTAATATCGTCGTTATTATCGTCGTTATTATCGTCATTGTCAACGTTATTATCGTCGTCATTATTGTCGTTAATATCGTCGTTTTATCGTCGTAATATTCGTCGTTAATACCGTCGTTATTATCGTCATTATCATCGATATTATCGTCGTTATTATAGTCGATATTATCGTCGTTATTATCGTCGCTTTATCGTCGTTAATATCGTCGTTAATATCGTCGTTAATATCGTCGTTTTATCGTCGTCAATATCGTCGTTATTATCGTCATTATCATCGATATTATCGTCGTTATTATCGTCCTTATTATCGTCCTTATTATCGTCGTTAATATCGTCGTTTTATCGTCGTTATTATCGTCGTTATTATCGTCGTTAATATCGTCGTTATTATCGTCATTAACATCGATATTATCGTCGTTATTATCGTCATTGTCATCGATAATATCGTCGTCATTATCGTCCATGTTATCGTCGTTAATATCGTCGTTTTATCGTCGTAATATTCGTCGTTAATACCGTCGTTATTATCGTCATTATCATCGATATTATCGTCGTTATTATCGTCGTTATTATCGTCGTTAATATCGTCGTTATTATCGTCATTAACATCGATATTATCGTCGTTATTATCGTCATTGTCATCGATAATATCGTCGTCATTATCGTCCTTGTTATCGTCGTTAATACCATCGTTATTATCGTCATTATCATCGATATTATCGTCGTTATTATCGTCGTTAATATCGTCGTTATTATCGTCATTATCATCGATATTATCGTCGTTATTATCGTCGCTTTATCGTCGTTAATATCGTCGTTAATATCGTCGTTAATATCGTCGTTATTATCGTCATTAACATTGATATTATCGTCGTTATTATCGTCGCTTTATCGTCGTTAATATCGTCGTTAATATCGTCGTTAATATCGTCGTTATTATCGTCATTAACATTGATATTATCGTCGTTATTATCGTCCTTATTATCGTCCTTATTATCGTCGTTAATATGGTCATTTTATCGTCGTTATTATCGTCGTTAATATCGTCGTTATTATCGTCATTAACATCGATATTATCGTCGTTATTATCGTCATTGTCATCGAAATATCGTCGTCATTATCGTCCTTGTTATCGTCGTTAATATCGTCGTTATTATCGTCATTGTCATCGTTATTATCGTCGTCATTATCGTCGTTAATATCGTCGTTTTATCGTCGTAATATTCGTCGTTAATACCGTCGTTATTATCGTCATTATCATCGATATTATCGTCGTTATAATCGTCGTTAATATCGTCGTTATTATCGTCATTATAATCGATATTATCGTCGCTTTATCGTCGTTAATATCGTCGTTAATATCGTCGTTATTATCGTCATTATCATCGATATTATCGTCGTTATTATCGTCGCTTTATCGTCGTTAATATCGTCGTTTTATCGTCGTTAATATCGTCGTTATTATCGTCATTATCATCGATATTATCGTCGTTATTATCGTCATTGTCATCGATAATATCGTCGTTATTATCGTCCTTGTTATCGTCGTTAATATCGTCGTTATTATCGTCGTTATTATCGTCATTGTCATCGTTATTATCGTCGTCATTATTGTCGTTAATATCGTCGTTTTATCGTCGTAATATTCGTCGTTAATACCGTCGTTATTATCGTCATTATCATCGATATTATCGTCGTTATTATCGTCGATATTATCGTCGTTATTATCGTCGCTTTATCGTCGTTAATATCGTCGTTAATATCGTCGTTAATATCGTCGTTTTATCGTCGTCAATATCGTCGTTATTATCGTCATTATCATCGATATTATCGTCGTTATTATCGTCCTTATTATCGTCCTTATTATCGTCGTTAATATCGTCGTTTTATCGTCGTTATTATCGTCGTTAATATCGTCGTTATTATCGTCATTAACATCGATATTATCGTCGTTATTATCGTCATTGTCATCGATAATATCGTCGTCATTATCGTCCTTGTTATCGTCGTTAATATCGTCGTTTTATCGTCGTAATATTCGTCGTTAATACCGTCGTTATTATCGTCATTATCATCGATATTATCGTCGTTATTATCGTCGTTATTATCGTCGTTAATATCGTCGTTATTATCGTCATTAACATCGATATTATCGTCGTTATTATCGTCATTGTCATCGATAATATTGTCGTCATTATCGTCCTTGTTATCGTCGTTAATACCATCGTTATTATCGTCATTAACATCGATATTATCGTCGTTATTATCGTCCTTATTATCGTCGTTAA
Source organism: Dolichovespula media (assembly GCA_911387685.1). Taxonomy (NCBI): domain Eukaryota; kingdom Metazoa; phylum Arthropoda; class Insecta; order Hymenoptera; family Vespidae; genus Dolichovespula; species Dolichovespula media. The sequence goes on from CAJVQJ010000085.1 coordinate 51,621, forward strand.
TATGGTCGTTTTATCGTCGTTATTATCGTCGTTAATATCGTCGTTATTATCGTCATTAACATCGATATTATCGTCGTTATTATCGTCATTGTCATCGAAATATCGTCGTCATTATCGTCCTTGTTATCGTCGTTAATATCGTCGTTATTATCGTCATTGTCATCGTTATTATCGTCGTCATTATCGTCGTTAATATCGTCGTTTTATCGTCGTAATATTCGTCGTTAATACCGTCGTTATTATCGTCATTATCATCGATATTATCGTCGTTATTATCGTCGTTAATATCGTCGTTATTATCGTCATTATAATCGATATTATCGTCGTTATTATCGTCGCTTTATCGTCGTTAATATCGTCGTTAATATCGTCGTTTAATCGTCGTTAATATCGTCGTTAATATCGTCGTTATTATCGTCATTAACATCGATATTATCGTCGTTATTATCGTCCTTATTATCGTCCTTATTATCGTCGTTAATATGGTCGTTTTATCGTCGTTATTATCGTCATTAATATCGTCGTTATTATCGTGATTATCATCGTTATTATCGTCGATATTATCGTCGATAATATCGTCGTTTTATCGTCGTTATTATCGTAGTTATTATCGTTGTTATTATCCTTATTATCATTATTATTATCGTCGTTATTATCGTCGTTATTATCGTCGGTAATATCGTCGTTATTATCGTCATTATCATCGATATTATCGTCGTTATTATCGTCCTTATTATCGTCCTTATTATCGTCGTTAATATCGACGTTTTATCGTCGTTAATATCGTCGTTATTATCGTCATTATCATCGATATTATCGCCGTTATTATCGTCGTTATTATCGTCCTTATTATCGTCCTTATTATCGTCGATAATATCGTCGTTTTATCGTCGTTATTATCGTAGTTATTATCGTCGTTATTATCCTTATTATCATCATTATTATCGTCGTTATTATCGTCGTTATTATCGTCGTTAATATCGTCGTTATTATCGTCATTATCATCGATATTATCGTCGTTATTATCGTCCTTATTATCGTCCTTATTATCGTCGTTAATTTCGTCGTTATTATCGTCGTTATTATCGTCGTTAATATCGTCGTTATTATCGTCATTATCATCGATATTATCGTCGTTATTATCGTCATTGTCATCGAAATATCGTCGTCATTATCGTCCTTGTTATCGTCGTTAATATCGTCGTTATTATCGTCATTGTCATCGTTATTATCGTCGTCATTATCGTCGTTAATATCGTTGTTTTATCGTCGTAATTTTCGTCGTTAATACCGTCGTTATTATCGTCATTATCATCGATATTATCGTCGTTATTATCGTCGTTAATATCGTCGTTATTATCGTCATTATAATCGATATTATCGTCGTTATTATCGTCGTCTTATCGTCGTTAATATCGTCGTTAATATCGTCGTTATTATCGTCATTATCATCGATATTATCGTCGTTATTATCGTCGCTTTATCGTCGTTAATATCGTCGTTTTATCGTCGTTAATATCGTCGTTATTATCGTCATTAACATCGATATTATCGTCGTTATTATCGTCCTTATTATCGTCGTTAATATGGTCGTTTTATCGTCGTTATTATCGTCGTTAATATCGTCGTTATTATCGTCATTAACATCGATATTATCGTCGTTATTATCGTCATTGTCATCGAAATATCGTCGTCATTATCGTCCTTGTTATCGTCGTTAATATCGTCGTTATTATCGTCATTGTCATCGTTATTATCGTCGTCATTATTGTCGTTAATATCGTCGTTTTATCGTCGTAATATTCGTCGTTAATACCGTCGTTATTATCGTCATTATCATAGATATTATCGTCGTTATTATCGTCGATATTATCGTCGTTATTATCGTCGCTTTATCGTCGTTAATATCGTCGTTAATATCGTCGTTAATATCGTCGTTTTATCGTCGTCAATATCGTCGTTATTATCGTCATTATCATCGATATTATCGTCGTTATTATCGTCCTTATTATCGTCCTTATTATCGTCGTTAATATCGTCGTTTTATCGTCGTTATTATCGTCGTTATTATCGTCGTTAATATCGTCGTTATTATCGTCATTAACATCGATATTATCGTCGTTATTATCGTCCTTATTATCGTCGTTAATATGGTCGTTTTATCGTCGTTATTATCGTCGTTAATATCGTCGTTATTATCGTCATTTACATCGATATTATCGTCGTTATTATCGTCATTGTCATCGATAATATCGTCGTCATTATCGTCCTTGTTATCGTCGTTAATATCGTCGTTTTATCGTCGTAATATTCGTCGTTAATACTGTCGTTATTATCGTCATTATCATCGATATTATCGTCGTTATTATCGTCGTTAATATCGTCGTTATTATCGTCATTATCATCGATATTATCGTCGTTATTATCGTCGCTTTATCGTCGTTATTATCGTAGTTATTATCGTCGTTATTATCCTTATTATCATTATTATTATCGTCGTTATTATCGTCGTTAATATCGTCGTTATTATCGTCATTATCATCGATATTATCGTCGTTATTATCGTCATTGTCATCGATAATATCGTCGTTATTATCGTCCTTGTTATCGTCGTTAATATCGTCGTTATTATCGTCGTTATTATCGTCATTGTCATCGTTATTATCGTCGTCATTATTGTCGTTAATATCGTCGTTTTATCGTCGTAATATTCGTCGTTAATACCGTCGTTATTATCGTCATTATCATCGATATTATCGTCGTTATTATCGTCGATATTATCGTCGTTATTATCGTCGCTTTATCGTCGTTAATATCGTCGTTAATATCGTCGTTAATATCGTCGTTTTATCGTCGTCAATATCGTCGTTATTATCGTCATTATCATCGATATTATCGTCGTTATTATCGTCCTTATTATCGTCCTTATTATCGTCGTTAATATCGTCGTTTTATCGTCGTTATTATCGTCGTTATTATCGTCGTTAATATCGTCGTTATTATCGTCATTAACATCGATATTATCGTCGTTATTATCGTCATTGTCATCGATAATATCGTCGTCATTATCGTCCTTGTTATCGTCGTTAATATCGTCGTTTTATCGTCGTAATATTCGTCGTTAATACCGTCGTTATTATCGTCATTATCATCGATATTATCGTCGTTATTATCGTCGTTATTATCGTCGTTAATATCGTCGTTATTATCGTCATTAACATCGATATTATCGTCGTTATTATCGTCATTGTCATCGATAATATCGTCGTCATTATCGTCCTTGTTATCGTCGTTAATACCATCGTTATTATCGTCATTATCATCGATATTATCGTCGTTATTATCGTCGTTAATATCGTCGTTATTATCGTCGTTATTATCGTCGTTAATATCGTCGTTATTATCGTCATTATCATCGATATTATCGTCGTTATTATCGTCATTGTCATCGAAATATCGTCGTCATTATCGTCCTTGTTATCGTCGTTAATATCGTCGTTATTATCGTCATTGTCATTGTTATTATCGTCGTCATTATCGTCGTTAATATCGTCGTTTTATCGTCGTAATATTCGTCGTTAATACCGTCGTTATTATCGTCATTATCATCGATATTATCGTCGTTATTATCGTCGTTAATATCGTCGTTATTATCGTCATTATAATCGATATTATCGTCGTTATTATCGTCGCTTTATCGTCGTTAATATCGTCGTTAATATCGTCGTTATTATCGTCATTATCATCGATATTATCGTCGTTATTATCGTCGCTTTATCGTCTTTAATATCGTCGTTTTATCGTCGTTAATATCGTCGTTATTATCGTCATTAACATCGATATTATCGTCGTTATTATCGTCCTTATTATCGTCGTTAATATGGTCGTTTTATCGTCGTTATTATCGTCGTTAATATCGTCGTTATTATCGTCATTAACATCGATATTATCGTCGTTATTATCGTCATTGTCATCGAAATATCGTCGTCATTATCGTCCTTGTTATCGTCGTTAATATCGTCGTTATTATCGTCATTGTCATCGTTATTATCGTCGTCATTATCGTCGTTATAATCGTCGTTTTATCGTCGTAATATTCGTCGTTAATACCGTCGTTATTATCGTCATTATCATCGATATTATCGTCGTTAATATCGTCGTTATTATCGTCATTATCATCGATATTATCGTCGTTATTATCGTCGTTAATATCGTCGTTATTATCGTCATTATCATCGATATTATCGTCGTTATTATCGTCGCTTTATCGTCGTTAATATCGTCGTTAATATCGACGTTTTATCGTCGTTAATATCGTCGTTATTATCGTCATTATCATCGATATTATCGCCGTTATTATCGTCGTTATTATCGTCCTTATTATCGTCCTTATTATCGTCGATAATATCGTCGTTTTATCGTCGTTATTATCGTAGTTATTATCGTCGTTATTATCCTTATTATCATCATTATTATCGTCGTTATTATCGTCGTTATTATCGTCGTTAATATCGTCGTTATTATCGTCATTATCATCGATATTATCGTCGTTATTATCGTCCTTATTATCGTCCTTATTATCGTCGTTAATATCGTCGTTTTATCGTCGTTATTATCGTCGTTATTATCGTCGTTAATATCGTCGTTATTATCGACATTAACATCGATATTATCGTCGTTATTATCGTCATTGTCATCGATAATATCGTCGTCATTATCGTCCTTGTTATCGTCGTTAATACCATCGTTATTATCGTCATTATCATCGATATTATCGTCGTTATTATCGTCGTTAATATCGTCGTTATTATCGTCATTATCATCGATATTATCGTCGTTATTATCGTCGCTTTATCGTCGTTAATATCGTCGTTAATATCGTCGTTAATATCGTCGTTATTATCGTCATTAACATTGATATTATCGTCGTTATTATCGTCCTTATTATCGTCCTTATTATCGTCGTTAATATGGTCGTTTTATCGTCGTTATTATCGTCGTTAATATCGTCGTTATTATCGTCATTAACATCGATATTATCGTCGTTATTATCGTCATTGTCATCGATAATATCGTCGTCATTATCGTCCTTGTTATCGTCGTTAATACCATCGTTATTATCGTCATTATCATCGATATTATCGTCGTTATTATCGTCGTTATTATCGTCGCTTTATCGTCGTTAATATCGTCGTTAATATCGTCGTTAATATCGTCGTTATTATCGTCATTAACATTGATATTATCGTCGTTATTATCGTCCTTATTATCGTCCTTATTTTCGTAGTTAATATGGTCGTTTTATCGTCGTTATTATCGTCGTTAATATCGTCGTTATTATCGTCATTATAATCGATATTATCGTCGTTATTATCGTCGCTTTATCGTCGTTAATATCGTCGTTAATATCGTCGTTTAATCGTCATTAACATCGATATTATCGTCGTTATTATCGTCCTTATTATCGTCCTTATTATCGTCGTTAATATGGTCGTTTTATCGTCGTTATTATCGTCATTAATATCGTCGTTATTATCGTGATTATCATCGTTATTATCGTCGATATTATCGTCGATAATATCGTCGTTTTATCGTCGTTATTATCGTAGTTATTATCGTCGTTATTATCCTTATTATCATTATTATTATCGTCGTTATTATCGTCGTTAATATCGTCGTTATTATCGTCATTATCATCGATATTATTGTCGTTATTATCGTCCTTATTATCGTCCTTATTATCGTCGTTAATATCGTCGTTTTATCGTCGTTATTATCGTCGTTATAATCGTCGTTAATATCGTCGTTATTATCGTCATTATCATCGATATTATCGTCGTTATTATCGTCCTTATTATCGTCCTTATTATCGTCGTTAATATCGTCGTTTTATCGTCGTTATTATCGTCGTTATTATCGTCGTTAATATCGTCGTTTTATCGTCGTAATATTCGTCGTTAATACCGTCGTTATTATCGTCATTATCATCGATATTATCGTCGTTATTATCTTCGTTAATATCGTCGTTATTATCGTCATTATCATCGATATTATCGTCGTTATTATCGTCGCTTTATCGTCGTTAATATCGTCGTTAATATCGACGTTTTATCGTCGTTAATATCGTCGTTATTATCGTCATTATCATCGATATTATCGCCGTTATTATCGTCGTTATTATCGTCCTTATTATCGTCCTTATTATCGTCGATAATATCGTCGTTTTATCGTCGTTATTATCGTAGTTATTATCGTCGTTATTATCATCATTATTATCGTCGTTATTATCGTCGTTATTATCGTCGTTAATATCGTCGTTATTATCGTCATTATCATCGATATTATCGTCGTTATTATCGTCCTTATTATCGTCCTTATTATCGTCGTTAATATCGTCGTTTTATCGTCGTTATTATCGTCGTTATTATCGTCGTTAATATCGTCGTTATTATCGTCATTAACATCGATATTATCGTCGTTATTATCGTCATTGTCATCGATAATATCGTCGTCATTATCGTCCTTGTTATCGTCGTTAATACCATCGTTATTATCGTCATTATCATCGATATTATCGTCGTTATTATCGTCGTTAATATCGTCGTTATTATCGTCATTATCATCGATATTATCGTCGTTATTATCGTCGCTTTATCGTCGTTAATATCGTCGTTAATATCGTCGTTAATATCGTCGTTATTATCGTCATTAACATTGATATTATCGTCGTTATTATCGTCCTTATTATCGTCCTTATTATCGTCGTTAATATGGTCGTTTTATCGTCGTTATTATCGTCGTTAATATCGTCGTTATTATCGTCATTAACATCGATATTATCGTCGTTATTATCGTCATTGTCATCGATAATATCGTCGTCATTATCGTCCTTGTTATCGTCGTTAATACCATCGTTATTATCGTCATTATCATCGATATTATCGTCGTTATTATCGTCGTTAATATCGTCGTTATTATCGTCATTATAATCGATATTATCGTCGTTATTATCGTCGCTTTATCGTCGTTAATATCGTCGTTAATATCGTCGTTTAATCGTCGTTAATATCGTCGATAATATCGTCGTTATTATCGTCATTAACATCGATATTATCGTCGTTATTATCGTCCTTATTATGGTCCTTATTATCGTCGTTAATATGGTCGTTTTATCGTCGTTATTATCGTCATTAATATCGTCGTTATTATCGTGATTATCATCGTTATTATCGTCGATATTATCGTCGATAATATCGTCGTTTTATCGTCGTTATTATCGTAGTTATTATCGTAGTTATTATCGTCGTTATTATCCTTATTATCATTATTATTATCGTCGTTATTATCGTCGTTATTATCGTCGTTAATATCGTCGTTATTATCGTCATTATCATCGATATTATCGTCGTTATTATCGTCCTTATTATCGTCCTTATTATCGTCGTTAATATCGTCGTTTTATCGTCGTTATTATCGTCGTTATTATCGTCGTTAATATCGTCGTTATTATCGTCATTATCATCGATATTATCGTCGTTATTATCGTCCTTATTATCGTCCTTATTATCGTCGTTAATATCGTCGTTTTATCGTCGTTATTATCGTCGTTATTATCGTCGTTAATATCGTCGTTTTATCGTCGTAATATTCGTCGTTAATACCGTCGTTATTATCGTCATTATCATCGATATTATCGTCGTTATTATCGTCGTTAATATCGTCGTTATTATCGTCATTATCATCGATATTATCGTCGTTATTATCGTCGCTTTATCGTCGTTAATATCGTCGTTATTATCGTCATTATCATCGATATTATCGTCGTTATTATCGTCGCTTTATCGTCGTTAATATCGTCGTTAATATCGTCGTTAATATCGTCGTTATTATCGTCATTAACATTGATATTATCGTCGTTATTATCGTCCTTATTATCGTCCTTATTATCGTCCTTATTATCGTCGTTAATATGGTCGTTTTATCGTCGTTATTATCGTCGTTAATATCGTCGTTATTATCGTCATTAACATCGATATTATCGTCGTTATTATCGTCATTGTCATCGAAATATCGTCGTCATTATCGTCCTTGTTATCGTCGTTAATATCGTCGTAATTATCGTCATTGTCATCGTTATTATCGTCGTCATTATCGTCGTTAATATCGTCGTTTTATCGTCGTAATATTCGTCGTTAATACCGTCGTTATTATCGTCATTATCATCGATATTATCGTCGTTATAATCGTCGTTAATATCGTCATTATAATCGATATTATCGTCGCTTTATCGTCGTTAATATCGTCGTTAATATCGTCGTTATTATCGTCATTATCATCGATATTATCGTCGTTATTATCGTCGCTTTATCGTCGTTAATATCGTCGTTTTATCGTCGTTAATATCGTCGTTATTATCGTCATTAACATCGATATTATCGTCGTTATTATCGTCCTTATTATCGTCGTTAATATGGTCGTTTTATCGTCGTTATTGTCGTCGTTAATATCGTCGTTATTATCGTCATTAACATCGATATTATCGTCGTTATTATCGTCATTGTCATCGATAATATCGTCGTCATTATCGTCCTTGTTATCGTCGTTAATATCGTCGTTTTATCGTCGTAATATTCGTCGTTAATACCGTCGTTATTATCGTCATTATCATCGATATTATCGTCGTTATTATCGTCGTTAATATCGTCGTTATTATCGTCATTATCATCGATATTATCGTCGTTATTATCGTCGCTTTATCGTCGTTAATATCGTCGTTTTATCGTCGTTATTATCGTCGTTAATATCGTCGTTATTATCGTCATTAACATCGATATTATCGTCGTTATTATCGTCATTGTCATCGATAATATCGTCGTCATTATCGTCCTTGTTATCGTCGTTAATATCGTCGTTTTATCGTCGTAATATTGTCGTTAATACCGTCGTTATTATCGTCATTATCATCGATATTATCGTCGTTATTATCGTCGTTAATATCGTCGTTATTATCGTCATTATCATCGATATTATCGTCGTTATTATCGTCACTTTATCGTCGTTATTATCGTAGTTATTATCGTCGTTATTATCCTTATTATCATTATTATTATCGTCGTTATTATCGTCGTTATTATCGTCGTTAATATCGTCGTTATTATCGTCATTATCATCGATATTATCGTCGTTATTATCGTCATTGTCATCGATAATATCGTCGTTATTATCGTCCTTGTTATCGTCGTTAATATCGTCGTTATTATCGTCGTTATTATCGTCATTGTCATCGTTATTATCGTCGTCATTATTGTCGTTAATATCGTCGTTTTATCGTCGTAATATTCGTCGTTAATACCGTCGTTATTATCGTCATTATCATCGATATTATCGTCGTTATTATCGTCGATATTATCGTCGTTATTATCGTCGCTTTATCGTCGTTAATATCGTCGTTAATATCGTCGTTAATATCGTCGTTTTATCGTCGTCAATATCGTCGTTATTATCGTCATTATCATCGATATTATCGTCGTTATTATCGTCCTTATTATCGTCCTTATTATCGTCGTTAATATCGTCGTTTTATCGTCGTTATTATCGTCGTTATTATCGTCGTTAATATCGTCGTTATTATCGTCATTAACATCGATATTATCGTCGTTATTATCGTCATTGTCATCGATAATATCGTCGTCATTATCGTCCTTGTTATCGTCGTTAATATTGTCGTTTTATCGTCGTAATATTCGTCGTTAATACCGTCGTTATTATCGTCATTATCATCGATATTATCGTCGTTATTATCGTCGTTAATATCGTCGTTATTATCGTCATTAACATCGATATTATCGTCGTTATTATCGTCATTGTCATCGAAATATCGTCGTCATTATCGTCCTTGTTATCGTCGTTAATATCGTCGTTATTATCGTCATTGTCATCGTTATTATCGTCGTCATTATCGTCGTTAATATCGTCGTTTTATCGTCATTATAATCGATATTATCGTCGTTATTATCGTCGCTTTATCGTCGTTAATATCGTCGTTAATATCGTCGTTATTATCGTCATTATCATCGATATTATCGTCGTTATTATCGTCGCTTTATCGTCGTTAATATCGTCGTTTTATCGTCGTTAATATCGTCGTTATTATCGTCATTAACATCGATATTATCGTCGTTATTATCGTCCTTATTATCGTCGTTAATATGGTCGTTTTATCGTCGTTATTATCGTCGTTAATATCGTCGTTATTATCGTCATTAACATCGATATTATCGTCGTTATTATCGTCATTGTCATCGAAATATCGTCGTCATTATCGTCCTTGTTATCGTCGTTAATATCGTCGTTATTATCGTCATTGTCATCGTTATTATCGTCGTCATTATCGTCGTTAATATCGTCGTTTTATCGTCGTAATATTCGTCGTAAATACCGTCGTTATTATCGTCATTATCATCGATATTATCGTCGTTATTATCGTCGATATTATCGTCGTTATTATCGTCGCTTTATCGTCCTTAATATCGTCGTTAATATCGTCGTTAATATCGTCGTTTTATCGTCGTCAATATCGTCGTTATTATCGTCATTATCATCGATATTATCGTCGTTATTATCGTCCTTATTATCGTCCTTATTATCGTCGTTAATATCGTCGTTTTATCGTCGTTATTATCGTCGTTATTATCGTCGTTAATATCGTCGTTATTATCGTCATTAACATCGATATTATCGTCGTTATTATCGTCAGTGTCATCGATAATATCGTCGTCATTATCGTCCTTGTTATCGTCGTTAATATTGTCGTTTTATCGTCGTAATATTCGTCGTTAATACCGTCGTTATTATCGTCATTATCATCGATATTATCGTCGTTATTATCGTCGTTAATATCGTCGTTATTATCGTCATTAACATCGATATTATCGTCGTTATTATCGTCATTGTCATCGAAATATCGTCGTCATTATCGTCCTTGTTATCGTCGTTAATATCGTCGTTATTATCGTCATTGTCATCGTTATTATCGTCGTCATTATCGTCGTTAATATCGTCGTTTTATCGTCATTATCATCGATATTATCGTCGTTATTATCGTCGCTTTATCGTCGTTAATATCGTCGTTAATATCGTCGTTATTATCGTCATTATCATCGATATTATCGTCGTTATTATCGTCGCTTTATCGTCGTTAATATCGTCGTTTTATCGTCGTTAATATCGTCGTTATTATCGTCATTAACATCGATATTATCGTCGTTATTATCGTCCTTATTATCGTCGTTAATATGGTCGTTTTTTCGTCGTTATTATCGTCGTTAATATCGTCGTTATTATCGTCATTAACATCGATATTATCGTCGTTATTATCGTCATTGTCATCGAAATATCGTCGTCATTATCGTCCTTGTTATCGTCGTTAATATCGTCGTTATTATCGTCATTGTCATCGTTATTATCGTCGTCATTATCGTCGTTAATATCGTCGTTTTATCGTCGTAATATTCGTCGTAAATACCGTCGTTATTATCGTCATTATCATCGATATTATCGTCGTTATTATCGTCGATATTATCGTCGTTATTATCGTCGCTTTATCGTCCTTAATATCGTCGTTAATATCGTCGTTAATATCGTCGTTTTATATCGTCGTCAATATCGTCGTTATTATCGTCATTATCATCGATATTATCGTCGTTATTATCGTCCTTATTATCGTCCTTATTGTCGTCGTTAATTTCGTCGTTATTATCGTCGTTATTATCGTCGTTAATATCGTCGTTATTATCGTCATTATCATCGATATTATCGTCGTTATTATCGTCATTGTCATCGAAATATCGTCGTCATTATCGTCTTTAATATCGTCGTTATTATCGTCTTTTTCATCGTTATTATCGAACGTCATTATCGTCGTTAATATCGTCGTTTTATCGTCGTAATATTCGTCGTTAATACCGTCGTTATTATCGTCATTATCATCGATATTATCGTCATTATTATCG
>CAJVQJ010000086.1:0-62718 GCA_911387685.1 Dolichovespula media
ATAAAAACGACGATAATATCGACGATAATAACGACGATAATATCGATGATAATGACGATAATAACGACGGTATTAACGACGAATATTACGACGATAAAACGACGATATTAACGACGATAATGACGACGATAATAACGATGACAATGACGATAATAACGACGATATTAACGACGATACAAGGACGATAATGACGACGATATTATCGATGACAAAGACGATAATAACGACGATAATATCGATGTTAATGACGATAATAACGACGATATTAACGACGATAATAACGACGATAATAACGACGATAAAACGACGATATTAACGACGATAATAAGGACGATAATAAGGACGATAATAACGACGATAATATCGATGATAATGACGATAATGACGACGATATTAACGACGATAATAACGACGATAATAACGACGATAATATCGATGATAATGACGATAATAACGACGGTATTAACGACGAATATTACGACGATAAACGACGATATTAACGACGATAACAAGGACGATAATGACGACGATATTATCGAAGACAATGACGATAATAACGACGATAATATCGATGTTAATGACGATAATAACGACGATAAAACGACGATATTAACGACGATAAAGCGACGATAATAACGACGATAATATCGATGATAATGACGATAATAAAGACGATATTAACGACGATATTAACGACGATAAAGCGACGATAATAACGACGATAATATCGATTATAATGACGATAATAACGACGATATTAACGACGATAATAACGACGATAATATCGATGATAATGACGATAATAACGACGGTATTAACGACGAATATTACGACGATAAACGACGATATTAACGACGATAATGACGACGATAATAACGATAACAATGACGATAATAACGACGATATTAACGACGATAACAAGGACGATAATGACGACGATATTTCGATGACAATGACGATAATAACGACGATAATATCGATGTTAATGACGATAATAACGACGATATTAACGACGATAATAACGACGATAAAACGACCATATTACCGACGATAATAAGGACGATAATAACGACGATAATATCGATGTTAATGACGATAATAACGACGATATTAACGACGATAAAACGACGATATTAACGACGATAAAGCGACGATAATAACGACGATAATATCGATGATAATGACGATAATAACGACGATATTAACGACGATATGAACGACGATAATGCGACGATAATAACGACGATAATATCGATTATAATGACGATAATAACGACGATATTAACGACGATAATAACGACGATAATATCGATGATAATGACAATAATAACGTTGGTATTAACGACGAATATTACGACGATAAAACGACGATATTAACGACGATAATGACGACGATAATAACGATGACAATGACGATAATAACGACGATATTAACGACGATAACAAGGACGATAATGACGACGATATTTCGATGACAATGACGATAATAACGACGATAATATCGATGTTAATAACGATAATAACGACGATATTAACGACGATAATAACGACGATAAAACGACCATATTAACGACGATAATAAGGACGATAATAACGACGATAATATCGGTGTTAATGACGATAATAACGACGATATTAACGACGATAAAACGACGATATTAACGACGATAAAGCGAAGATAATAACGACGATAATATCGATGATAATGACGATAATAACGACGATATTAACGACGATATTAACGTCGATAAAGCGACGATAATAACGACGATAATATCGATTATAATGACGATAATAACGACGATATTAACGACGATAATAACGACGATAATATCGATGATAATGACGATAATAACGACGGTATTAACGACGAATATTACGACGATAAAACGACGATATTAATGACGATAACAAGGACGATAATGACGACGATATTAACGATGACAATGACGATAATAACGACGATAATATCGATGTTAATGACGATAATAACGACGATATTAACGACGATAATAACGACGATTATAACAACGATAAATCGACGATATTAACGACGACAATAAGGACGATAATAAGGACGATAATAACGACGATAATATCGATGATAATGACGATAATAACGACGATATTGACGACGATAAAACGACGATATTAACGACGATATTAACGACGATATTAAGGACGATAAAGCGACGATAATAACGACGATAATATCGACGATAATAACGACGATAATATCGATGATAATGACGATAATAACGACGGTATTAACGACGAATATTACGACGATAAAACGACGATATTAACGACGATAATGACGACGATAATAACGATGACAATGACGATAATAACGACGATTTTAACGACGATAACAAGGACGATAATGACGATGATATTTCGATGACAATGACGATAATAACGACGATAATATCGATGTTAATGACGATAATAACGACGATATTAACGACGATAATAACGACGATAAAACGACCATATTAACGACGATAATAAGGACGATAATAACGACGATAATATCGATGTTAATGACGATAATAACGACGATATTAACGACGATAAAACGACGATATTAACGACGATAAAGCGACGATAATAACGACGATAATATCGATGATAATGACGATAATAACGACGATATTAACGACGATATGAACGACGATAATGCGACGATAATAACGACGATAATATCGATTATAATGACGATAATAACGACGATATTAACCACGATAATAACGACGATAATATCGATGATAATGACAATAATAACGTTGGTATTAACGACGAATATTACGACGATAAAACGACGATATTAACGACGATAATGACGACGATAATAACGATGACAATGACGATAATAACGACGATATTAACGACGATAACAAGGACGATAATGATGACGATATTTCGATGACAATGACGATAATAACGACGATAATATCGATGTTAATAACGATAATAACGACGATATTAACGACGATAATAACGACGATAAAACGACCATATTAACGACGATAATAAGGACGATAATAACGACGATAATATCGGTGTTAATGACGATAATAACGACGATATTAACGACGATAAAACGACGATATTAACGACGATAAAGCGACGATAATAACGACGATAATATCGATGATAATGACGATAATAACGACGATATTAACGACGATATTAACGTCGATAAAGCGACGATAATAACGACGATAATATCGATTATAATGACGATAATAACGACGATATTAACGACGATAATAACGACGATAATATCGATGATAATGACGATAATAACGACGGTATTAACGATGAATATTACGACGATAAAACGACGATATTAACGACGATAATGACGACGATAATAACGATGACAATGACGATAATAACGACGATATTAACGACGATAACAAGGACGATAATGACGACGATATTATCGATGACAAAGACGATAATAACGACGATAATATCGATGTTAATGACGATAATAACGACGATATTAACGACGATAATAACGACGATAATAACGACGATAAAACGACGATAATAACGACGATAATAAGGACGATAATAAGGACGATAATAACGACGATAATATCGATGATAATGACGATAATAACGACGATATTAACGACGATAATAACGACGATAATAACGACGATAATAATAATGATAATTAGGATAATAACGACGATAATAACTACGATAATAACGACGATAAAACGACGATATTATCGACGATAATATCGACGATAATAACGATTATAATCACGATAATAACGACGATATTAATGACGATAATAACGACGATAAAACGACCATATTAACGACGATAATAAGGACGATAATAACGACGATATTAACGACGATATTAACGACGATTAAACGAAGATATTAACGACGATATTAACGACGATAAAGCGACGATAATAACGACGATAATATCGATGATAATGACGATAATAACGACGATATTAACGACGATAATAACGACGATAATATCGATGATAATGACGATAATAACGATGGTATTAACGACGATAACAAGGACGATAATGACGACGATATTATCGATGACAATGACGATAATAACGACGATAATATCGATGTTAACGACGATAATAACGACGATATTAACGACGATAATAACGACGATAATAACGACGATAAAACGACGATATTAACGACGATAATAAGGACGATAATAAGGACGATAATAACGACGATAATATCGATGATAATGACGATAATAACGACGATAATATCGATGTTAATGACGATAATAACGACAATATTAACGACGATAAAACGAAGATATTAACGACGATAAAGCGACGATAATAACGACGATAATATCGATGATAATGACGATAATAACGACGATATTAACGACGATATTAACGACGATAATAACGACGATAAAACGACGATATTAACGACGACAATAAGGACGATAATAAGGACGATAATAACGACGATAATATCGATGATAATGACGATAATAACGACGATATTGACGACGATAAAACGACGATATTAACGACGATATTAACGACGATATTAAGGACGATAAAGCGACGATAATAACGACGATAATATCGACGATAATAACGACGATAATATCGATGATAATGACGATAATAACGACGGTATTAACGACGAATATTACGACGATAAAACGACGATATTAACGACGATAATGACGACGATAATAACGATGACAATGACGATAATAACGACGATATTAACGACGATAACAAGGACGATAATGACGACGATATTTCGATGACAATGACGATAATAACGACGATAATATCGATGTTAATGACGATAATAACGACGATATTAACGACGATAATAACGACGATAAAACGACCATATTAACGACGATAATAAGGACGATAATAACGACGATAATATCGATGTTAATGACGATAATAACGACGATATTAACGACGATAAAACGACGATATTAACGACGATAAAGCGACGATAATAACGACGATAATATCGATGATAATGACGATAATAACGACGATATTAACGACGATAATAACGACGATAATATCGATGATAATGACGATAATAACGACGGTATTAACGACGAATATTACGACGATAAAACGACCATATTAACGACGATAATAAGGACGATAATAACGACGATAATATCGATGATAATGACGAAAATAACGACGATAATATCGATGATAATGACGATAATAACGACGGTATTAACGACGAATATTACGACGATAAAACGACGATATTAACGACGATAATGACGACGATAATAACGATGACAATGACGATAATAACGACGATATTAACGACGATAACAAGGACGATAATGACGACGATATTTCGATGACAATGACGATAATAACGACGATAATATCGATGTTAATGACGATAATAACGACGATATTAACGACGATAATAACGACGATAAAACGACCATATTAACGACGATAATAAGGACGATAATAACGACGATAAATTCGATGTTAATGACGATAATAACGACGATATTAACGACGATAAAACGACGATATTAACGACGATAAAGCGACGATAATAACGACGATAATATCGATGATAATGACGATAATAACGACGATATTAACGACGATATGAACGACGATAATGCGACGATAATAACGACGATAATATCGATTATAATGACGATAATAACGACGATATTAACGACGATAATAACGACGATAATATCGATGATAATGACGATAATAACGACGGTATTAACGACGAATATTACGACGATAAAACGACGATATTAACGACGATAATGACGACGATAATAACGATGACAATGACGATAATAACGACGATATTAACGACGATAACAAGGACGATAATGACGACGATATTTCGATGACAATGACGATAATAACGACGATAATATCGATGTTAATGACGACAATAACGACGATATTAACGACGATAATAACGACGATAAAACGAACATATTAACGACGATAATAAGGACGATAATAACGACGATAATATCGATGTTAATGACGATAATAACGACGATATTAACGACGATAATAACGACGATAAAACGACCATATTAACGACGATAATAAGGACGATAATAAGGACGATAATAACGACGATAATATCGATGTTAATGACGATAATAACGACGATATTAACGACGATATTAACGACGATATTAACGACGATAAAGCGACGATAATAACGACGATAATATTGATGATAATGACGATAATAACGACGATATTAACGACGATAATAACGACGATAAAATCGATGATAATGACGATAATAACGATGGTATTAACGACGATAACAAGGACGATAATGACGACGATATTATCGATGACAAAGACGATAATAACGACGGTATTAACGACGAATATTACGACGATAAAACGACGATATTAACGACGATAATGACGAAGATAATAACGATGACAATGACGATAATAACGACGATATTAACGACGATAACAAGGACGATAATGACGACGATATTTCGATGACTATGACGATAATAACGACGATAATATCGATGTTAATGACGATAATAACGACGATATTAACGACGATAATAACGACGATAAAACGACCATATTAACGACGATAATAAGGACGATAATAAGGACGATAATAACGACGATAATATCGATGTTAATGACGATAATAACGACGATATTAACGACGATATTAACGACGATATTAACGACGATAAAGCGACGATAATAACGACGATAATATTGATGATAATGACGATAATAACGACGATATTAACGACGATAATAACGACGATAAAATCGATGATAATGACGATAATAACGATGGTATTAACGACGATAACAAGGACGATAATGACGACGATATTATCGATGACAAAGACGATAATAACGACGATAATATCGATGTTAATGACGATAATAACGACGATATTAACGACGATAATAACGACGATAATATCGATGATAATGACAATAATAACGACGGTATTAACGACGAATATTACGACGATAAGACGACGATATTAACGACGATAATGACGACGATAATAACGATGACAATGACGATAATAACGACGATATTAACGACGATAACAAGGAGGATAATGACGACGATATTTCGATGAAAATGACGATAATAACGACGATAATATCGATGTTAATGACGATAATAACGACGATATTAACGACGATAATAACGACGATAAAACGACCATATTAACGACGATAATAAGGACGATAATAACGACGATAATATCGGTGTTAATGACGATAATAACGACGATATTAACGACGATAAAACGACGATATTAACGACGATAAAGCGACGATAATAACGACGATAATATCGATGATAATGACGATAATAACGACGATATTAACGACGATATTAACGACGATAAAGCGACGATAATAACGACGATAATATCGATTATAATGACGATAATAACGACGATATTAACGACGATAATAACGACGAAAATATCGATGATAATGACGATAATAACGACGGTATTAACGACGAATATTACGACGATAAAACGACGATATTAACGACGATAATGACGAAGATAATAACGATGACAATGACGATAATAACGACGATATTAACGACGATAACAAGGACGATAATGACGACGATATTATCGATGACAAAGACGATAACAACGACGATAATATCGATGTTAATGACGATAATAACGACGATATTAACGACGATAATAACGACGATAATAACGACGATAAAACGACGATAATAACGACGATATTAAGGACGATAATAAGGACGATAATAACGACGATAATATCGATGATAATGACGATAATAACGACGATATTAACGACGATAATAACGACGATAATAACGACGATAATAATAATGATAATAAGGATAATAACGACGATAATAACTACGATAATAACGACGATAAAACGACCATATTAACGACGATAATAAGGACGATAATAAGGACGATAATAACGACGATAATATCGATGTTAATGATGATAATAACGACGATATTAACGACGATATTAACGACGATTAAACGACGATATTAACGACGATATTAACGACGATAAAGCGACGATAATAACGACGATAATATCGATGATAATGACGATAATAACGACGATATTAACGACGATAATAACGACGATAATATCGATGATAATGACGATAATAACGATGGTATTAACGACGATAACAAGGACGATAATGACGACGATATTATCGATGACAATGACGATAATAACGACGATAATATCGATGTTAATGACGATAATAACGACGATATTAACGACGATAATAACGACGATAATAACGACGATAAAACGACGATATTAACGACGATAATAAGGACGATAATAAGGACGATAATAACGACGATAATATCGATGATAATGACGATAATAACGACGATAATATCGATGATAATGACGATAATAACGACGGTATTAACGACGAATATTACGACGATAAAACGACGATATTAACGACGATAATGACGACGATAATAACGATGACAATGACGATAATAACGACGATATTAACGACGATAACAAGGACGATAATGACGACGATATTTCGATTACAATGACGATAATAACGACGATAATATCGATGTTAATGACGATAATAACGACGATATTAACGACGATAATAACGACGATAAAACGACCATATTAACGACGATAATAAGGACGATAATAACGACGATAATATCGATGTTAATGACGATAATAACGACGATATTAACGACGATAAAACGACGATATTAACGACGATAAAGCGACGATAATAACGACGATAATATCGATGATAATGACGATAATAACGACGATATTAACGACGATATGAACGACGATAATGCGACGATAATAACGACGATAATATCGATTATAATGACGATAATAACGACGATATTAACGACGATAATAACGACGATAATATCGATGATAATGACGATAATAACGACGGTATTAACGACGAATATTACGACGATAAAACGACGATATTAACGACGATAATGACGACGATAATAACGATGACAATGACGATAATAACGACGATATTAACGACGATAACAAGGACGATAATGACGACGATATTTCGATGACAATGACGATAATAACGACGATAATATCGATGTTAATGACGATAATAACGACGATATTAACGACGATAATAACGACGATAAAAAGACCATATTAACGACGATAATAAGGACGATAATAACGACGATAATATCGATGTTAATGACGATAATAACGACGATATTAACGACGATAATAACGACGATAAAACGACCATATTAACGACGATAATAAGGACGATAATAAGGACGATAATAACGACGATAATATCGATGTTAATGACGATAATAACGACGATATTAACGACGATATTAACGACGATATTAACGACGATAAAGCGACGATAATAACGACGATAATATCGATGATAATGACGATAATAACGACGATATTAACGACGATAATAACGACGATAAAATCGATGATAATGACGATAATAACGATGGTATTAACGACGATAACAAGGACGATAATGACGACGATATTATCGATGACAAAGACGATAATAACGACGATAATATCGATGTTAATGACGATAATAACGACGATATTAACGACGATAATAACGACGATAATATCGATGATAATGACAATAATAACGACGGTATTAACGACGAATATTACGACGATAAAACGACGATATTAACGACGATAATGACGACGATAATAACGATGACAATGACGATAATAACGACGATATTAACGACGATAACAAGGACGATAATGACGACGATATTTCGATGACAATGACGATAATAACGACGATAATATCGATGTTAATGACGATAATAACGACGATATTAACGACGATAATAACGACGATAAAACGACCATATTAACGACGATAATAAGGACGATAATAACGACGATAATATCGGTGTTAATGACGATAATAACGACGATATTAACGACGATAAAACGACGATATTAACGACGATAAAGCGACGATAATAACGACGATAATATCGATGATAATGACGATAATAACGACGATATTAACGACGATATTAACGACGATAAAGCGACGATAATAACGACGATAATATCGATTATAATGACGATATTAACGACGATATTAACGACGATAATAACGACGATAATATCGATGATAATGACGATAATAACGACGGTATTAACGACGAATTTTACGACGATAAAACGACGATATTAACAACGATAATGACGACGATAATAACGATGACAATGACGATAATAACGACGATATTAACGACGATAACAAGGACGATAATGACGACGATATTATCGATGACAAAGACGATAATAACGACGATAATATCGATGTTAATGACGATAATAACGACGATATTAACGACGATAATAACGACGATAATAACGACGATAAAACGACGATAATAACGACGATAATAAGGACGCTAATAAGGACGATAATAACGACGATAATATCGATGATAATGACGATAATAACGACGATATTAACGACGATAATAACGACGATAATAACGACGATAATAATAATGATAATAAGGATAATAACGACGATAATAACTACGATAATAACGACGATAAAACGACCATATTAACGACGATAGTAAGGACGATAATAAGGACGATAATAACGACGATAATATCGATGTTAATGATGATAATAACGACGATATTAACGACGATATTAACGACGATTAAACGACGATATTAACGACGATATTAACGACGATAAAGCGACGATAATAACGACGATAATATCGATTATAATGACGATAATAACGACGATATTAACGACGATAATAACGACGATAATATCGATGATAATGACGATAATAACGATGGTATTAACGACGATAACAAGGACGATAATGACGACGATATTATCGATGACAATGACGATAATAACGACGATAATATCGATGTTAATGACGATAATAACGACGATATTAACGACGATAATAACGACGATAATAACGACGATAAAACGACGATATTAACGACGATAATAAGGACGATAATAAGGACGATAATAACGACGATAATATCGATGATAATGACGATAATAACGACGATAATATCGATGTTAATGACGATAATAACGACAATATTAACGACGATAAAACGACGATATTAACGACGATAAAGCGACGATAATAACGACGATAATATCGATGATAATGACGATAATAACGACGATATTAACGACGATATTAACGACGATAATAACGACGATAAAACGACGATATTAACGACGACAATAAGGACGATAATAAGGACGATAATAACGACGATAATATCGATGATAATGACGATAATAACGACGATATTGACGACGATAAAACGACGATATTAACGACGATATTAACGACGATATTAAGGACGATAAAGCGACGATAATAACGACGATAATATCGACGATAATAACGACGATAATATCGATGATAATGACGATAATAACGACGGTATTAACGACGAATATTACGACGATAAAACGACGATATTAACGACGATAATGACGACGATAATAACGATGACAATGACGATAATAACGACGATATTAACGACGATAACAAGGACGATAATGACGACGATATTTCGATGACAATGACGATAATAACGACGATAATATCGATGTTAATGAAGATAATAACGACGATATTAACGACGATAATAACGACGATAAAACGACCATATTAACGACGATAATAAGGACGATAATAACGACGATAATATCGATGTTAATGACGATAATAACGACGATATTAACGACGATAAAACGACGATATTAACGACGATAAAGCGACGATAATAACGACGATAATATCGATGATAATGACGATAATAACGACGATATTAACGACGATATGAACGACGATAATAACGACGATAAAACGACCATATTAACGACGATAATAAGGACGATATTAACGACGATAATATCGATGTTAATGACGATAATAACGACGATATTAACGACGATAAAACGACGATATTAACGACGATAAAGCGACGATAATAACGACGATAATATCGATGATAATGACGATAATAACGACGATATTAACGACGATATTAACGACGATAATAACGACGATAAAACGACGATATTAACGACGATAATATCGATGATAATGACGATAATAACGACGATATTGACGACGATAAAACGACGATATTAACGACGATATTAACGACGATAATAACGACGATAAAGCGACGATAATAACGACGATAATATCGACGATAATAACGACGATAATATCGATGATAATGACGATAATAACGACGGTATTAACGACGAATATTTCGACGATAAAACGACGATATTAACGACGATAATGACGACGATAATAACGATGACAATGACGATAATAACGACGATATTAACGACGATAACAAGGACGATAATGACGACGATATTTCGATGACAATGACGATAATAACGACGATAATATCGATGTTAATGACGATAATATCGACGATATTAACGACGATAATAACGACGATAAAACGTCCATATTAACGACGATAATAAGGACGATAATAACGACGATAATATCGATGTTAATGACGATAATAACGACGATATTAACGACGATAAAACGACGATATTAACGACGATAAAGCGACGATAATAACGACGATAATATCGATGATAATGACGATAATAACGACGATATTAACGACGATAATAACGACGATAATATCGATGATAATGACGACGATAATATCGATGATAATGACGATAATAACGACGGTATTAACGACGAATATTTCGACGATAAAACGTCGATATTAACGACGATAATGACGACGATAATAACGATGACAATGACGATAATAACGACGATATTAACGACGATAACAAGGACGATAATGACGACGATATTTCGATGACAATGACGATAATAACGACGATAATATCGATGTTAATGACGATAATATCGACGATATTAACGACGATAATAACGACGATAAAACGTCCATATTAACGACGATAATAAGGACGATAATAACGACGATAATATCGATGTTAATGACGATAATAACGACGATATAACGACGATAAAACGACGATATTAACGACGATAAAGCGACGATAATAACGACGATAATATCGATGATAATGACGATAATAACGACGATATTAACGACGATATGAACGACGATAATGCGACGATAATAACGACGATAATATCGATTATAATGACGATAATAACGACGATATTAACGACGATAATAACGACGATAATATCGATGATAATGACGATAATAACGACGGTATTAACGACGAATATTACGACGATAAAACGACGATATTAACGACGATAATGACGACGATAATAACGATGACAATGACGATAATAACGACGATATTAACGACGATAACAAGGACGATAATGACGACGATATTTCGATGACAATGACGATAATAACGACGATAATATCGATGTTAATGACGATAATAACGACGATATTAACGACGATAATAACGACGATAAAACGACCATATTAACGACGATAATAAGGACGATAATAACGACGATAATATCGATGTTAATGACAATAATAATGACGATATTAACGACGATAAAACGACGATATTAACGACGATAAAGCGACGATAATAACGACGATAATATCGATGATAATGACGATAATAACGACGATATTAACGACGATATGAACGACGATAATGCGACGATAATAACGACGAAAATATCGATTATAATGACGATAATAACGACGATATTAACGACGATAATAACGACGATAATATCGATGATAATGACGATAATAACAACGGTATTAACGACGAATATTACGACGATAAAACGACGATATTAACGACGATATTGACGACGATAATAACGATGACAATGATGATAATAACGACGATATTAACGACGATAACAAGGACGATAATGACGACGATATTTCGATGACAATGACGATAATAACGACGATAATATCGATGTTAATGACGATAATAACGACGATATTAACGACGATAATAACGACGATAAAACGACCATATTAACAACGATAATAAGGACGATAATAACGACGATAATATCGATGTTAATGACAATAATAATGACGATATTAACGACGATAAAACGACGATATTAACGACGATAAAGCGACGATAATAACGACGATAATATCGATGATAATGACGATAATAACGACGATATTAACGACGATATGAACGACGATAATGCGACGATAATAACGACGAAAATATCGATTATAATGACGATAATAACGACGATATTAACGACGATAATAACGACGATAATATCGATGATAATGACGATAATAACGACGGTATTAACGAGGAATATTACGACGATAAAACGACGATATTAACGACGATAATGACGACGATAATAACGATGACAATGACGATAATAACGACGATAATATCGATGTTAATGACGATAATAACGACGATATTAACGACGATAATAACGACGATAAAACGACCATATTAACGACGATAATAAGGACGATAATGACGACGATATTTCGATGACAATGACGATAATAACGACGATATTAACGACGATAAAACGACGATATTAACGACGATAAAGCGACGATAATAACGACGATAATATCGATGATAATGACGATAATAACGACGATATTAACGACGATAATAACGACGATAATATCGATGATAATGACGATAATAACGACGGTATTAACGACGAATATTACGACGATAAAACGACGATATTAACGACGATAACAAGGACGATAATGACGACGATATTATCGATGACAATGACGATAATAACGACGATAATATCGATGTTAATGACGATAATAACGACGATATTAACGACGATAATAACGACGATAAAACGACCATATTAACGATGATAATAAGGACGATAATGACGACGATATTTCGATGACAATGACGATAATAACGACGATATTAACGACGATAAAACGACGATATTAACGACGATAAAGCGACGATAATAACGACGATAATATCGATGATAATGACGATAATAACGACGATATTAACGACGATAATAACGACGATAATATCGATGATAATGACGATAATAACGACGGTATTAACGACGAATATTACGACGATAAAACGACGATATTAACGACGATAACAAGGACGATAATGACGACGATATTATCGATGACAATGACGATAATAACGACGATAATATCGATGTTAATGACGATAATAACGACGATATTAACGACGATAATAACGACGATAATAACGACGATAATAACGACGATAATATCGATGATAATGACGATAATAAGGACGATATTGACGACGATAAAACGACGATATTAACGACGATATTAACGACGATAATAACGACGATAAAGCGACGATAATAACGACGATAATATCGACGATAATAACGACGATAATATCGATGATAATGACGATAATAACGACGGTATTAACGACGAATATTACGACGATAAAACGACGATATTAACGACAATAATGACGACGATAATAACGATGACAATGGCGATAATAACGACAATAATAACGACGATATTAACGACGATAACAAGGACGATAATAACGACGATATTATCGATGACAATGACGATAATAACGACGATAATATCGATGATAATGACGATAATAACGACGATATTAACGACGATAATAACGACGATAATAACGACGATAATAATAATGATAATAAGGATAATAACGACGATAATAACTACGATAATAACGACGATAAAACGACGATATTAACGACGATAAAGCGACGATAATAACGACGATAATATCGATGATAATGACGATAATAACGACGATATTAACGACGATATTAACGACGATAATAACGACGATAAAACGACGATATTAACGACGACAATAAGGACGATAATAAGGACGATAATAACGACGATAATATCGATGATAATGACGATAATAACGACGATATTGACGACGATAAAACGACGATATTAACGACGATATTAAGGACGATAAAGCGACGATAATAACGACGATAATATCGACGATAATAACGACGATAATATCGATGATAATGACGATAATAACGACGGTATTAACGACGAATATTACGACGATAAAACGACGATATTAACGACGATAATGACGACGATAATAACGATGACAATGACGATAATAACGACGATATTAACGACGATAACAAGGACGATAATGACGACGATATTTCGATGACAATGACGATAATAACGACGATAATATCGATGTTAATGAAGATAATAACGACGATATTAACGACGATAATAACGACGATAAAACGACCATATTAACGACGATAATAAGGACGATAATAACGACGATAATATCGATGTTAATGACGATAATAACGACGATATTAACGACGATAAAACGACGATATTAACGACGATAAAGCGACGATAATAACGACGATAATATCGATGATAATGACGATAATAACGACGATATTAACGACGATAATAACGACGATAAAACGACCATATTAACGACGATAATAAGGACGATAATGACGACGATATTTCGATGACAATGACGATAATAACGACGATATTAACGACGATAAAACGACGATATTAACGACGATAAAGCGACGATAATAACGACGATAATATCGATGATAATGACGATAATAACGACGATATTAACGACGATAATAACGACGATAATATCGATGATAATGACGATAATAACGACGGTATTAACGACGAATATTACGACGATAAAACGACGATATTAACGACGATAACAAGGACGATAATGACGACGATATTATCGATGACAATGACGATAATAACGACGATAATATCGATGTTAATGACGATAATAACGACGATATTAACGACGATAATAACGACGATAATAACGACGATAATAACGACGATAATATCGATGATAATGACGATAATAAGGACGATATTGACGACGATAAAACGACGATATTAACGACGATATTAACGACGATAATAACGACGATAAAGCGACGATAATAACGACGATAATATCGACGATAATAACGACGATAATATCGATGATAATGACGATAATAACGACGGTATTAACGACGAATATTACGACGATAAAACGACGATATTAACGACAATAATGACGACGATAATAACGATGACAATGGCGATAATAACGACAATAATAACGACGATATTAACGACGATAACAAGGACGATAATAACGACGATATTATCGATGACAATGACGATAATAACGACGATAATATCGATGATAATGACGATAATAACGACGATATTAACGACGATAATAACGACGATAATAACGACGATAATAATAATGATAATAAGGATAATAACGACGATAATAACTACGATAATAACGACGATAAAACGACGATATTAACGACGATAAAGCGACGATAATAACGACGATAATATCGATGATAATGACGATAATAACGACGATATTAACGACGATATTAACGACGATAATAACGACGATAAAACGACGATATTAACGACGACAATAAGGACGATAATAAGGACGATAATAACGACGATAATATCGATGATAATGACGATAATAACGACGATATTGACGACGATAAAACGACGATATTAACGACGATATTAACGACGATATTAAGGACGATAAAGCGACGATAATAACGACGATAATATCGACGATAATAACGACGATAATATCGATGATAATGACGATAATAACGACGGTATTAACGACGAATATTACGACGATAAAACGACGATATTAACGACGATAATGACGACGATAATAACGATGACAATGACGATAATAACGACGATATTAACGACGATAACAAGGACGATAATGACGACGATATTTCGATGACAATGACGATAATAACGACGATAATATCGATGTTAATGAAGATAATAACGACGATATTAACGACGATAATAACGACGATAAAACGACCATATTAACGACGATAATAAGGACGATAATAACGACGATAATATCGATGTTAATGACGATAATAACGACGATATTAACGACGATAAAACGACGATATTAACGACGATAAAGCGACGATAATAACGACGATAATATCGATGATAATGACGATAATAACGACGATATTAACGACGATATTAACGACGATAATAACGACGATAAAACGACCATA
Source organism: Dolichovespula media (assembly GCA_911387685.1). Classification (NCBI taxonomy): domain Eukaryota; kingdom Metazoa; phylum Arthropoda; class Insecta; order Hymenoptera; family Vespidae; genus Dolichovespula; species Dolichovespula media. The sequence continues at coordinate 18,257 of CAJVQJ010000086.1, forward strand.
TTAACGACGATAATAAGGACGATATTAACGACGATAATATCGATGTTAATGACGATAATAACGACGATATTAACGACGATAAAACGACGATATTAACGACGATAAAGCGACGATAATAACGACGATAATATCGATGATAATGACGATAATAACGACGATATTAACGACGATATTAACGACGATAATAACGACGATAAAACGACGATATTAACGACGATAATATCGATGATAATGACGATAATAACGACGATATTGACGACGATAAAACGACGATATTAACGACGATATTAACGACGATAATAACGACGATAAAGCGACGATAATAACGACGATAATATCGACGATAATAACGACGATAATATCGATGATAATGACGATAATAACGACGGTATTAACGACGAATATTTCGACGATAAAACGACGATATTAACGACGATAATGACGACGATAATAACGATGACAATGACGATAATAACGACGATATTAACGACGATAACAAGGACGATAATGACGACGATATTTCGATGAAAATGACGATAATAACGACGATAATATCGATGTTAATGACGATAATATCGACGATATTAACGACGATAATAACGACGATAAAACGTCCATATTAACGACGATAATAAGGACGATAATAACGACGATAATATCGATGTTAATGACGATAATAACGACGATATTAACGACGATAAAACGACGATATTAACGACGATAAAGCGACGATAATAACGACGATAATATCGATGATAATGACGATAATAACGACGATATTAACGACGATATGAACTACGATAATGCGACGATAATAACGACGATAATATCGATTATAATGACGATAATAACGACGATATTAACGACGATAATAACGACGATAATATCGATGATAATGACGATAATAACGACGGTATTAACGACGAATATTACGACGATAAAACGACGATATTAACGACGATAATGACGACGATAATAACGATGACAATGACGATAATAACGACGATATTAACGACGATAACAAGGACGATAATGACGACGATATTTCGATGACAATGACGATAATAACGACGATAATATCGATGTTAATGACGATAATAACGACGATATTAACGACGATAATAACGACGATAAAACGACCATATTAACGACGATAATAAGGACGATAATAACGACGATAATATCGGTGTTAATGACGATAATAACGACGATATTAACGACGATATTAACGATGATAATAACGACGATAAAACGACGATATTAACGACGACAATAAGGACGATAATAAGGACGATAATAACGACGATAATATCGATGATAATGACGATAATAACGACGATATTGACGACGATAAAACGACGATATTAACGACGATATTAACGACGATATTAAGGACGATAAAGCGACGATAATAACGACGATAATATCGACGATAATAACGACGATAATATCGATGATAATGACGATAATAACAACGGTATTAACGACGAATATTACGACGATAAAACGACGATATTAACGACGATAATGACGACGATAATAACGATGACAATGACGATAATAACGACGATATTAACGACGATAACAAGGACGATAATGACGACGATATTTCGATGACAATGACGATAATAACGACGATAATATCGATGTTAATGACGATAATAACGACGATATTAACGACGATAATAACGACGATAAAACGACCATATTAACAACGATAATAAGGACGATAATAACGACGATAATATCGATGTTAATGACAATAATAATGACGATATTAACGACGATAAAACGACGATATTAACGACGATAAAGCGACGATAATAACGACGATAATATCGATGATAATGACGATAATAACGACGATATTAACGACGATATGAACGACGATAATGCGACGATAATAACGACGAAAATATCGATTATAATGACGATAATAACGACGATATTAACGACGATAATAACGACGATAATATCGATGATAATGACGATAATAACGACGGTATTAACGACGAATATTACGACGATAAAACGACGATATTAACGACGATAATGACGACGATAATAACGATGACAATGACGATAATAACGACGATAATATCGATGTTAATGACGATAATAACGACGATATTAACGACGATAATAACGACGATAAAACGACCATATTAACGACGATAATAAGGACGATAATGACGACGATATTTCGATGACAATGACGATAATAACGACGATATTAACGACGATAAAACGACGATATTAACGACGATAAAGCGACGATAATAACGACGATAATATCGATGATAATGACGATAATAACGACGATATTAACGACGATAATAACGACGATAATATCGATGATAATGACGATAATAACGACGGTATTAACGACGAATATTACGACGATAAAACGACGATATTAACGACGATAACAAGGACGATAATGACGACGATATTATCGATGACAATGACGATAATAACGACGATAATATCGATGTTAATGACGATAATAACGACGATATTAACGACGATAATAACGACGATAAAACGACCATATTAACGACGATAATAAGGACGATAATGACGACGATATTTCGATGACAATGACGATAATAACGACGATATTAACGACGATAAAACGACGATATTAACGACGATAAAGCGACGATAATAACGACGATAATATCGATGATAATGACGATAATAACGACGATATTAACGACGATAATAACGACGATAATATCGATGATAATGACGATAATAACGACGGTATTAACGACGAATATTACGACGATAAAACGACGATATTAACGACGATAACAAGGACGATAATGACGACGATATTATCGATGACAATGACGATAATAACGACGATAATATCGATGTTAATGACGATAATAACGACGATATTAACGACGATAATAACGACGATAAAACGACCATATTAACGACGATAATAAGGACGATAATGACGACGATATTTCGATGACAATGACGATAATAACGACGATATTAACGACGATAAAACGACGATATTAACGACGATAAAGCGACGATAATAACGACGATAATATCGATGATAATGACGATAATAACGACGATATTAACGACGATAATAACGACGATAATATCGATGATAATGACGATAATAACGACGGTATTAACGACGAATATTACGACGATAAAACGACGATATTAACGACGATAACAAGGACGATAATGACGACGATATTATCGATGACAATGACGATAATAACGACGATAATATCGATGTTAATGACGATAATAACGACGATATTAACGACGATAATAACGACGATAATAACGACGATAATAACGACGATAATATCGATGATAATGACGATAATAAGGACGATATTGACGACGATAAAACGACGATATTAACGACGATATTAACGACGATAATAACGACGATAAAGCGACGATAATAACGACGATAATATCGACGATAATAACGACGATAATATCGATGATAATGACGATAATAACGACGGTATTAACGACGAATATTACGACGATAAAACGACGATATTAACGACAATAATGACGACGATAATAACGATGACAATGGCGATAATAACGACAATAATAACGACGATATTAACGACGATAACAAGGACGATAATAACGACGATATTATCGATGACAATGACGATAATAACGACGATAATATCGATGATAATGACGATAATAACGACGATATTAACGACGATAATAACGACGATAATAACGACGATAATAATAATGATAATAAGGATAATAACGACGATAATAACTACGATAATAACGACGATAAAACGACGATATTAACGACGATAAAGCGACGATAATAACGACGATAATATCGATGATAATGACGATAATAACGACGATATTAACGACGATATTAACGACGATAATAACGACGATAAAACGACGATATTAACGACGACAATAAGGACGATAATAAGGACGATAATAACGACGATAATATCGATGATAATGACGATAATAACGACGATATTGACGACGATAAAACGACGATATTAACGACGATATTAACGACGATATTAAGGACGATAAAGCGACGATAATAACGACGATAATATCGACGATAATAACGACGATAATATCGATGATAATGACGATAATAACGACGGTATTAACGACGAATATTACGACGATAAAACGACGATATTAACTACGATAATGACGACGACAATAACGATGACAATGACGATAATAACGACGATATTAACGACGATAACAAGGACGATAATGACGACGACATTTCGATGACAATGACGATAATAACGACGATAATATCGATGTTAATGAAGATAATAACGACGATATTAACGACGATAATAACGACGATAAAACGACCATATTAACGACGATAATAAGGACGATAATAACGACGATAATATCGATGTTAATGACGATAATAACGACGATATTAACGACGATAAAACGACGATATTAACGACGATAAAGCGACGATAATAACGACGATAATATCGATGATAATGACGATAATAACGACGATATTAACGACGATATTAACGACGATAATAACGACGATAAAACGACCATATTAACGACGATAATAAGGACGATATTAACGACGATAATATCGATGTTAATGACGATAATAACGACGATATTAACGACGATAAAACGACGATATTAACGACGATAAAGCGACGATAATAACGACGATAATATCGATGATAATGACGATAATAACGACGATATTAACGACGATATTAACGACGATAATAACGACGATAAAACGACGATATTAACGACGATAATATCGATGATAATGACGATAATAACGACGATATTGACGACGATAAAACGACGATATTAACGACGATATTAACGACGATAATAACGACGATAAAGCGACGATAATAACGACGATAATATCGACGATAATAACGACGATAATATCGATGATAATGACGATAATAACGACGGTATTAACGACGAATATTTCGACGATAAAACGACGATATTAACGACGATAATGACGACGATAATAACGATGACAATGACGATAATAACGACGATATTAACGACGATAACAAGGACGATAATGACGACGATATTTCGATGACAATGACGATAATAACGACGATAATATCGATGTTAATGACGATAATATCGACGATATTAACGACGATAATAACGACGATAAAACGTCCTTATTATCGTCGTTAATAAGGACGATAATAACGACGATAATATCGATGTTAATGACGATAATAACGACGATATTAACGACGATAAAACGACGATATTAACGACGATAAAGCGACGATAATAACGACGATAATATCGATGATAATGACGATAATAACGACGATATTAACGACGATATGAACTACGATAATGCGACGATAATAACGACGATAATATCGATTATAATGACGATAATAACGACGATATTAACGACGATAATAACGACGATAATATCGATGATAATGACGATAATAACGACGGTATTAACGACGAATATTACGACGATAAAACGACGATATTAACGACGATAATGACGACGATAATAACGATGACAATGACGATAATAACGACGATATTAACGACGATAACAAGGACGATAATGACGACGATATTTCGATGACAATGACGATAATAACGACGATAATATCGATGTTAATGACGATAATAACGACGATATTAACGACGATAATAACGACGATAAAACGACCATATTAACGACGATAATAAGGACGATAATAACGACGATAATATCGGTGTTAATGACGATAATAACGACGATATTAACGACGATATTAACGATGATAATAACGACGATAAAACGACGATATTAACGACGACAATAAGGACGATAATAAGGACGATAATAACGACGATAATATCGATGATAATGACGATAATAACGACGATATTGACGACGATAAAACGACGATATTAACGACGATATTAACGACGATATTAAGGACGATAAAGCGACGATAATAACGACGATAATATCGACGATAATAACGACGATAATATCGATGATAATGACGATAATAACAACGGTATTAACGACGAATATTACGACGATAAAACGACGATATTAACGACGATAATGACGACGATAATAACGATGACAATGACGATAATAACGACGATATTAACGACGATAACAAGGACGATAATGACGACGATATTTCGATGACAATGACGATAATAACGACGATAATATCGATGTTAATGACGATAATAACGACGATATTAACGACGATAATAACGACGATAATATCGATGATAATGACGATAATAACGACGGTATTAACGACGAATATTACGACGATAAAACGACGATATTAACGACGATAACAAGGACGATAATGACGACGATATTATCGATGACAATGACGATAATAACGACGATAATATCGATGTTAATGACGATAATAACGACGATATTAACGACGATAATAACGACGATAAAACGACCATATTAACGACGATAATAAGGACGATAATGACGACGATATTTCGATGACAATGACGATAATAACGACGATATTATCGACGATAAAACGACGATATTAACGACGATAAAGCGACGATAATAACGACGATAATATCGATGATAATGACGATAATAACGACGATATTAACGACGATAATAACGACGATAATATCGATGATAATGACGATAATAACGACGGTATTAACGACGAATATTACGACGATAAAACGACGATATTAACGACGATAACAAGGACGATAATGACGACGATATTATCGATGACAATGACGATAATAACGACGATAATATCGATGTTAATGACGATAATAACGACGATATTAACGACGATAATAACGACGATAATAACGACGATAATAACGACGATAATATCGATGATAATGACGATAATAAGGACGATATTGACGACGATAAAACGACGATATTAACGACGATATTAACGACGATAATAACGACGATAAAGCGACGATAATAACGACGATAATATCGACGATAATAACGACGATAATATCGATGATAATGACGATAATAACGACGGTATTAACGACGAATATTACGACGATAAAACGACGATATTAACGACAATAATGACGACGATAATAACGATGACAATGGCGATAATAACGACAATAATAACGACGATATTAACGACGATAACAAGGACGATAATAACGACGATATTATCGATGACAATGACGATAATAACGACGATAATATCGATGATAATGACGATAATAACGACGATATTAACGACGATAATAACGACGATAATAACGACGATAATAATAATGATAATAAGGATAATAACGACGATAATAACTACGATAATAACGACGATAAAACGACGATATTAACGACGATAAAGCGACGATAATAACGACGATAATATCGATGATAATGACGATAATAACGACGATATTAACGACGATATTAACGACGATAATAACGACGATAAAACGACGATATTAACGACGACAATAAGGACGATAATAAGGACGATAATAACGACGATAATATCGATGATAATGACGATAATAACGACGATATTGACGACGATAAAACGACGATATTAACGACGATATTAACGACGATATTAAGGACGATAAAGCGACGATAATAACGACGATAATATCGACGATAATAACGACGATAATATCGATGATAATGACGATAATAACGACGGTATTAACGACGAATATTACGACGATAAAACGACGATATTAACTACGATAATGACGACGACAATAACGATGACAATGACGATAATAACGACGATATTAACGACGATAACAAGGACGATAATGACGACGACATTTCGATGACAATGACGATAATAACGACGATAATATCGATGTTAATGAAGATAATAACGACGATATTAACGACGATAATAACGACGATAAAACGACCATATTAACGACGATAATAACGACGATATTAACGACGATAATAACGACGATAAAACGACCATATTAACGACGATAATAAGGACGATAATAACGACGATAATATCGATGTTAATGACGATAATAACGACGATATTAACGACGATAAAACGACGATATTAACGACGATAAAGCGACGATAATAACGACGATAATATCGATGATAATGACGATAATAACGACGATATTAACGACGATATGAACGACGATAATAACGACGATAAAACGACCATATTAACGACGATAATATGGACGATATTAACGACGATAATATCGATGTTAATGACGATAATAACGACGATATTAACGACGATAAAACGACGATATTAACGACGATAAAGCGACGATAATAACGACGATAATATCGATGATAATGACGATAATAACGACGATATTAACGACGATATTAACGACGATAATAACGACGATAAAACGACGATATTAACGACGATAATATCGATGATAATGACGATAATAACGACGATATTGACGACGATAAAACGACGATATTAACGACGATATTAACGACGATAATAACGACGATAAAGCGACGATAATAACGACGATAATATCGACGATAATAACGACGATAATATCGATGATAATGACGATAATAACGACGGTATTAACGACGAATATTTCGACGATAAAACGACGATATTAACGACGATAATGACGACGATAATAACGATGACAATGACGATAATAACGACGATATTAACGACGATAACAAGGACGATAATGACGACGATATTTCGATGACAATGACGATAATAACGACGATAATATCGATGTTAATGACGATAATATCGACGATATTAACGACGATAATAACGACGATAAAACGTCCATATTAACGACGATAATAAGGACGATAATAACGAGGATAATATCGATGTTAATGACGATAATAACGACGATATTAACGACGATAAAACGACGATATTAACGACGATAAAGCGACGATAATAACGACGATAATATCGATGATAATGACGATAATAACGACGATATTAACGACGATATGAACTACGATAATGCGACGATAATAACGACGATAATATCGATTATAATGACGATAATAACGACGATATTAACGACGATAATAACGACGATAATATCGATGATAATGACGATAATAACGACGGTATTAACGACGAATATTACGACGATAAAACGACGATATTAACGACGATAATGACGACGATAATAACGATGACAATGACGATAATAACGACGATATTAACGACGATAACAAGGACGATAATGACGACGATATTTCGATGACAATGACGATAATAACGACGATAATATCGATGTTAATGACGATAATAACGACGATATTAACGACGATAATAACGACGATAAAACGACCATATTAACGACGATAATAAGGACGATAATAACGACGATAATATCGGTGTTAATGACGATAATAACGACGATATTAACGACGATATTAACGATGATAATAACGACGATAAAACGACGATATTAACGACGACAATAAGGACGATAATAAGGACGATAATAACGACGATAATATCGATGATAATGACGATAATAACGACGATATTGACGACGATAAAACGACGATATTAACGACGATATTAACGACGATATTAAGGACGATAAAGCGACGATAATAACGACGATAATATCGACGATAATAACGACGATAATATCGATGATAATGACGATAATAACAACGGTATTAACGACGAATATTACGACGATAAAACGACGATATTAACGACGATAATGACGACGATAATAACGATGACAATGACGATAATAACGACGATATTAACGACGATAACAAGGACGATAATGACGACGATATTTCGATGACAATGACGATAATAACGACGATAATATCGATGTTAATGACGATAATAACGACGATATTAACGACGATAATAACGACGATAAAACGACCATATTAACAACGATAATAAGGACGATAATAACGACGATAATATCGATGTTAATGACAATAATAATGACGATATTAACGACGATAAAACGACGATATTAACGACGATAAAGCGACGATAATAACGACGATAATATCGATGATAATGACGATAATAACGACGATATTAACGACGATATTAACGACGATAAAGCGACGATAATAACGACGAAAATATCGATTATAATGACGATAATAACGACGATATTAACGACGATAATAACGACGATAATATCGATGATAATGACGATAATAACGACGGTATTAACGACGAATATTACGACGATAAAACGACGATATTAACGACGATAATGACGACGATAATAACGATGACAATGACGATAATAACGACGATAATATCGATGTTAATGACGATAATAACGACGATATTAACGACGATAATAACGACGATAAAACGACCATATTAACGACGATAATAAGGACGATAATGACGACGATATTTCGATGACAATGACGATAATAACGACGATATTAACGACGATAAAACGACGATATTAACGACGATAAAGCGACGATAATAACGACGATAATATCGATGATAATGACGATAATAACGACGATATTAACGACGATAATAACGACGATAATATCGATGATAATGACGATAATAACGACGGTATTAACGACGAATATTACGACGATAAAACGACGATATTAACGACGATAACAAGGACGATAATGACGACGATATTATCGATGACAATGACGATAATAACGACGATAATATCGATGTTAATGACGATAATAACGACGATATTAACGACGATAATAACGACGATAAAACGACCATATTAACGACGATAATAAGGACGATAATGACGACGATATTTCGATGACAATGACGATAATAACGACGATATTAACGACGATAAAACGACGATATTAACGACGATAAAGCGACGATAATAACGACGATAATATCGATGATAATGACGATAATAACGACGATATTAACGACGATAATAACGACGATAATATCGATGATAATGACGATAATAACGACGGTATTAACGACGAATATTACGACGATAAAACGACGATATTAACGACGATAACAAGGACGATAATGACGACGATATTATCGATGACAATGACGATAATAACGACGATAATATCGATGTTAATGACGATAATAACGACGATATTAACGACGATAATAACGACGATAATAACGACGATAATAACGACGATAATATCGATGATAATGACGATAATAAGGACGATATTGACGACGATAAAACGACGATATTAACGACGATATTAACGACGATAATAACGACGATAAAGCGACGATAATAACGACGATAATATCGACGATAATAACGACGATAATATCGATGATAATGACGATAATAACGACGGTATTAACGACGAATATTACGACGATAAAACGACGATATTAACGACAATAATGACGACGATAATAACGATGACAATGGCGATAATAACGACAATAATAACGACGATATTAACGACGATAACAAGGACGATAATAACGACGATATTATCGATGACAATGACGATAATAACGACGATAATATCGATGATAATGACGATAATAACGTCGATATTAACGACGATAATAACGACGATAATAACGACGATAATAATAATGATAATAAGGATAATAACGACGATAATAACTACGATAATAACGACGATAAAGCGTCGATAATAACGACGATAATATCGATGATAATGACGATAATAACGACGATATTAACGACGATAATAACGACGATAATATCGATGATAATGACGATAATAACGACGGTATTAACGACGAATATTACGACGATAAAACGACGATATTAACGACGATAACAAGGACGATAATGACGACGATATTATCGATGACAATGACGATAATAACGACGATAATATCGATGTTAATGACGATAATAACGACGATAAAACGACGATATTAACGACGATAAAGCGACGATAATAACGACGATAATATCGATGATAATGACGATAATAACGACGATATTAACGACGATATTAACGACGATAAAGCGACGATAATAACGACGATAATATCGATTATAATGACGATAATAACGACGATATTAACGACGATAATAACGACGATAATATCGATGATAATGACGATAATAACGACGGTATTAACGACGAATATTACGACGATAAAACGACGATATTAACTACGATAATGACGACGACAATAACGATGACAATGACGATAATAACGACGATATTAACGACGATAACAAGGACGATAATGACGACGACATTTCGATGACAATGACGATAATAACGACGATAATATCGATGTTAATGACGATAATAACGACGATATTAACGACGATAATAACGACGATAAAACGACCATATTAACGACGATAATAAGGACGATAATAACGACGATAATATCGATGTTAATGACGATAATAACGACGATATTAACGACGATAATAACGACGATAAAACGACCATATTAACGACGATAATAAGGACGATAATAAGGACGATAATAACGACGATAATATCGATGTTAATGACGATAATAACGACGATATTAACGACGATATTAACGACGATATTAACGACGATAAAGCGACGATAATAACGACGATAATATCGATGATAATGACGATAATTACGACGATATTAACGACGATAATAACGACAATAATATCGATGATAATGACGATAATAACGATGGTATTAACGACGATAACAAGGACGATAATGACGACGATATTTCGATGACAATGACGATAATAACGACGATAATATCGATGTTAATGACGATAATAACGACGATATTAACGACGATAATAACGACGATAAAACGACCATATTAACGACTATAATAAGGACGATAATAACGACGATAATATCGATGTTAATGACGATAATAACGACGATATTAACGACGATAAAACGACGATATTAACGACGATAAAGCGACGATAATAACGACGATAATATCGATGATAATGACGATAATAACGACGATATTAACGACGATATGAACGACGATAATGCGACGATAATAACGACGATATTATCGATTATAATGACGATAATAACGACGATATTAACGACGATAATAACGACGATAATATCGATGATAATGACGATAATAACGACGGTATTAACGACGAATATTACGACGATAAAACCACGATATTAACGACGATAATGACGACGATAATAACGATGACAATGACGATAATAACGACGATATTAACGACGATAACAAGGACGATAATGACGACGATATTTCGATGACAATGACGATAATAACGACGATAATATCGATGTTAATGACGATAATAACGACGATATTAACGACGATAATAACGACGATAAAACGACCATATTAACGACGATAATAAGGACGATAATAACGACGATAATATCGGTGTTAATGACGATAATAACGACGATATTAACGACGATAAAACGACGATATTAACGGCGATAAAGCGACGATAATAACGACAATAATATCGATGATAATGACGATAATAACGACGATATTAACGACGATAATAACGACGAAAATATCGATGATAATGACGATAATAACGACGGTATTAACGACGAATATTACGACGATAAAACGACGATATTAACGACGATAACAAGGACGATAATGACGACGATATTATCGATGACAATGACGATAATAACGACGATAATATCGATGTTAATGACGATAATAACGACGATATTAACGACGATAATAACGACGATAATAACGACGATAAAACGACGATATTAACGACGATAATAAGGACGATAATAAGGACGATAATAACGACGATAATATCGATGATAATGACGATAATAACGACGATATTGACGACGATAAAACGACGATATTAACGACGATATTAACGACGATAATAACGACGATAAAGCGACGATAATAACGACGATAATATCGACGATAATAACGACGATAATATCGATGATAATGACGATAATAACGACGGTATTAACGACGAATATTACGACGATAAAACGACGATATTAACGACAATAATGACGACGATAATAACGATGACAATGGCGATAATAACGACAATAATAACGACGATATTAACGATGATAACAAGGACGATAATAACGACGATATTATCGATGACAATGACGATAATAACGACGATAATATCGATGATAATGACGATAATAACGACGATATTGACGACGATAATAACGACGATAATAACGACGATAATAATAATGATAATAAGGATAATAACGACGATAATAACTACGATAATAACGACGATAAAGCGACGATAATAACGACGATAATATCGATGATAATGACGATAATAACGACGATATTAACGACGATAATAACGACGATAATATCGATGATAATGACGATAATAACGACGGTATTAACGACGAATATTACGACGATAAAACGACGATATTAACGACGATAACAAGGACGATAATGACGACGATATTATCGATGACAATGACGATAATAACGACGATAATATCGATGTTAATGACGATAATAACGACGATAAAACGACGATATTAACGACGATAAAGCGACGATAATAACGACGATAATATCGATGATAATGACGATAATAACGACGATATTAACGACGATATTAACGACGATAAAGCGACGATAATAACGACGATAATATCGATTATAATGACGATAATAACGACGATATTAACGACGATAATAACGACGATAATATCGATGATAATGACGATAATAACGACGGTATTAACGACGAATATTACGACGATAAAACGACGATATTAACGACGATAATGACGACGATAATAACGATGACAATGACGATAATAACGACGATATTAACGACGATAACAAGGACGATAATGACGACGATATTATCGATGACAAAGACGATAATAACGACGATAATATCGATGTTAATGACGATAATAACGACGATATTAACGACGATAATAACGACGATAATAACGACGATAAAACGACGATATTAACGACGATAATAAGGACGATAATAAGGACGATAATAACGACGATAATATCGATGATAATGACGATAATAACGACGATATTAACGACGATAATAACGACGATAATAACGACGATAATATCGATGATAATGACGATAATAACGACGGTATTAACGACGAATATTACGACGATAAAACGACGATATTAACGACGATAACAAGGACGATAATGACGACGATATTATCGATGACAATGACGATAATAACGACGATAATATCGATGTTAATGACGATAATAACGACGATAAAACGACGATATTAACGACGATAAAGCGACGATAATAACGACGATAATATCGATGATAATGACGATAATAACGACGATATTAACGACGATATTAACGACGATAAAGCGACGATAATAACGACGATAATATCGATTATAATGACGATAATAACAACGATATTAACGACGATAATAACGACGATAATATCGATGATAATGACGATAATAACGACGGTATTAACGACGAATATTACGACGATACAACGACGATATTAACGACGATAATGACGACGATAATAACGATGACAATGACGATAATAACGACGATATTAACGACGATAACAAGGACGATAATGACGACGATATTTCGATGACAATGACGATAATAACGACGATAATATCGATGTTAATGACGATAATAACGACGATATTAACGACGATAATAACGACGATAAAACGACCATATTAACGACGATAATAAGGACGATAATAACGACGATAATATCGATGTTAATGACGATAATAACGACGATATTAACGACGATAAAACGACGATATTAACGACGATAAATCGACGATAATAACGACGATAATATCGATGATAATGACGATAATAACGACGATATTAACGACGATAATAACGACGATAATATCGATGATAATGACGATAATAACGACGGTATTAACGACGAATATTACGACGATAAAACGACGATATTAACGACGATAACAAGGACGATAATGACGACGATATTATCGATGACAATGACGATAATAACGACGATAATATCGATGTTAATGACGATAATAACGACGATATTAACGACGATAATAACGACGATAATAACGACGATAAAACGACGATATTAACGACGATAATAAGGACGATAATAAGGACGATAATAACGACAATAATAACGATGTTAATGACGATAATAAAGACGATAATAATGATGATAATAAGGATAATAACGGCGATAATAACTACGATAATAACGACGATAAAACGACGATATTAACGATGATAATAAGGTCGATAATAAGGACGATAATAAGGACGATAATAAGGACGATAATGACGACGATAATAACGACGATAATATTGATGATAATGACGATAATAACGACGATATTAACGACGATAATAACGACGATAATAACGACGATAATAATAATGATAATAAGGATAATAACGACGATAATAACTACGATAATAACGACGATAAAACGACGATATTATCGACGATAATATCGACGATAATAACGATGATAATCACGATAATAACGACGATATTAATGACGATAATAACGACGATAAAACGACCATATTAACGACAATAATAAGGACGATAATAAGGACGATAATAACGACGATAATATCGATGTTAATGATGATAATAACGACGATATTAACGACGATATTAACGACGATTAAACGACGATATTAACGACGATATTAACGAGGATAAAGCGACGATAATAACGACGATAATATCGATTATAATGACGATAATAACGACGATATTAACGACGATAATAACGACGATAATATCGATTATAATGACGATAATAACGACGGTATTAACGACGAATATTACGACGATAAAACGACGATATTAACGACGATAATGACGACGATAATAACGATGACAATGACGATAATAACGACGATATTAACGACGATAACAAGGACGATAATGACGACGATATTTCGATGACAATGACGATAATAACGACGATAATATCGATGTTAATGACGATAATAACGACGATATTAACGACGATAATAACGACGATAAAACGACCATATTAACGACGATAATAAGGACGATAATAACGACGATAATATCGATGTTAATGACGATAATAACGACGATATTAACGACGATAAAACGACGATATTAACGACGATAAAGCGACGATAATAACGACGATAATATCGATGATAATGACGATAATAACGACGATATTAACGACGATAATAACGACGATAATATCGATGATAATGACGATAATAACGACGGTATTAACGACGAATATTACGACGATAAAACGACGATATTAACGACGATAACAAGGACGATAATGACGACGATATTATCGATGACAATGACGATAATAACGACAATAATATCGATGATAATGACGATAATAACGACGATATTAACGACGATATTAACGACGATAAAGCGACGATAATAACGACGATAATATCGATTATAATGACGATAATAACGACGATATTAACGACGATAATAACGACGATAATATCGATGATAATGACGATAATAACGACGGTATTAACGACGAATATTACGACGATAAAACGACATTATTAACGACGATAATGACGACGATAATAACGATGACAATGACGATAATAACGACGATATTAACGACGATAACAAGGACGATAATGACGACGATATTTCGATGACAATGACGATAATAACGACGATAATATCGATGTTAATGACGATAATAACGACGATATTAACGACGATAACAAGGACGATAATGACGATGATATTTCGATGACAATGACGATAATAACGACGATAATATCGATGTTAATGACGATAATAACGACGATATTAACGACGATAATAACGACGATAAAACGACCATATTAACGACGATAATAAGGACGATAATAACGACGATAATATCGATGTTAATGACGATAATAACGACGATATTAACGACGATAAAACGACGATATTAACGACGATAAAGCGACGATAATAACGACGATAATATCGATGATAATGACGATAATAACGACGATATTAACGACGATATGAACGACGATAATGCGACGATAATAACGGACGATAATATCGATTATAATGACGATAATAACGACGATATTAACGACGATAATAACGACGATAATATCGATGATAATGACAATAATAACGACGGTATTAACGACGAATATTACGACGATAAAACGACGATATTAACGACGATAATGACGACGATAATAACGATGACAATGACGATAATAACGACGATATTAACGACGATAACAAGGACGATAATGACGACGATATTTCGATGACAATGACGATAATAACGACGATAATATCGATGTTAATGACGATAATAACGACGATATTAACGACGATAATAACGACGATAAAACGACCATATTAACGACGATAATAAGGACGATAATAACGACGATAATATCGATGTTAATGACGATAATAACGACGATATTAACGACGATAATAACGACGATAAAACGACCAAATTAACGACGATAATAAGGACGATAATAACGACGATAATATCGATGTTAATGACGATAATAACGACGATATTAACGACGATATTAACGACGATATTAACGACGATAAAGCGACGATAATAACGACGATAATATCGATGATAATGACGATAATAACGACGA
Source organism: Dolichovespula media (assembly GCA_911387685.1). NCBI lineage: Eukaryota > Metazoa > Arthropoda > Insecta > Hymenoptera > Vespidae > Dolichovespula > Dolichovespula media. Next base: position 36,890 of record CAJVQJ010000086.1, read on the forward strand.
TATTAACGACGATAATAACGACGATAATATCGATGATAATGACGATAATAACGACGGTATTAACGACGAATATTACGACGATAAAACGACGATATTAACGACGATAATGACGACGATAATAACGATGACAATGACGATAATAACGACGATATTAACGACGATAACAAGGACGATAATGACGACGATATTTCGATGACAATGACGATAATAACGACGATAATATCGATGTTAATGACGATAATAACGACGATATTAACGACGATAATAACGACGATAAAACGACCATATTAACGACGATAATAAGGACGATAATAACGACGATAATATCGATGTTAATGACGATAATAACGACGATATTAACGACGATAATAACGACGATAAAACGACCAAATTAACGACGATAATAAGGACGATAATAAGGACGATAATAACGACGATAATATCGATGTTAATGACGATAATAACGACGATATTAACGACGATATTAACGACGATATTAACGACGATAAAGCGACGATAATAACGACGATAATATCGATGATAATGACGATAATAACGACGATATTAACGACGATAATAACGACGATAATATCGATGATAATGACGATAATAACGACGGTATTAACGACGAATATTACGACGATAAAACGACGATATTAACGACGATAATGACGACGATAATAACGATGACAATGACGATAATAACGACGATATTAACGACGATAACAAGGACGATAATGACGATGATATTTCGATGACAATGACGATAATAACGACGATAATATCGATGTTAATGACGATAATAACGACGATATTAACGACGATAATAACGACGATAAAACGACCATATTAACGACGATAATAAGTACGATAACAACGACGATAATATCGATGTTAATGACGATAATAACGACGATATTAACGACGATAAAACGACGATATTAACGACGATAAAGCGACGATAATAACGACGATAATATCGATGATAATGACGATAATAACGACGATATTAACGACGATATGAACGACGATAATGCGACGATAATAACGACGATAATATCGATTATAATGACGATAATAACGACGATATTAACGACGATAATAACGACGATAATATCGATGATAATGACAATAATAACGACGGTATTAACGACGAATATTACGACGATAAAACGACGATATTAACGACGATAATGACGACGATAATAACGATGACAATGACGATAATAACGACGATATTAACGACGATAACAAGGACGATAATGACGACGATATTTCGATGACAATGACAATAATAACGACGATAATATCGATGTTAATGACGATAATAACGACGATATTAACGACGATAATAACGACGATAAAACGACCATATTAACGACGATAATAAGGACGATAATATCGGTGTTAATGACGATAATAACGACGATATTAACGACGATAAAACGACGATATTAACGACGATAAAGCGACGATAATAACGACGATAATATCGATGATAATGACGATAATAACGACGATATTAACGACGATATTAACGACGATAAAGCGACGATAATAACGACGATAATATCGATTATAATGACGATAATAACGACGATATTAACGACGATAATAACGACGATAATATCGATGATAATGACGATAATAACGACGGTATTAACGACGAATATTACGACGATAAAACGACGATATTAACGACGATAATGACGACGATAATAACGATGACAATGACGATAATAACGACGATATTAACGACGATAACAAGGACGATAATGACGACGATATTCCGATGACAATGACGATAATAACGACGATAATATCGATGTTAATGACGATAATAACGACGATATTAACGACGATAATAACGACGATAAAACGACCATATTAACGACGATAATAAGGACGATAATAACGACGATAATATCGATGTTAATGACGATAATAACGACGATATTAACGACGATAAAACGACGATATTAACGACGATAAAGCGACGATAATAACGACGATAATATCGATGATAATGACGATAATAACGACGATATTAACGACGATAATAACGACGATAATATCGATGATAATGACGATAATAACGACGGTATTAACGACGAATATTACGACGATAAAACGACGATATTAACGACGATAACAAGGACGATAATGACGACGATATTATCGATGACAATGACGATAATATCGATGTTAATGACGATAATAACGACGATATTAACGACGATAATAACGACGATAATAACGACGATAAAACGACGATATTAACGACGATAATAAGGACGATAATAAGGACGATAATAACGACAATAATAACGATGTTAATGACGATAATAAAGACGATAATAATGATGATAATAAGGATAATAACGGCGATAATAACTACGATAATAACGACGATAAAACGACGATATTAACGATGATAATAAGGACGATAATAAGGACGATAATAAGGACGATAATGACGACGATAATAACGACGATAATATTGATGATAATGACGATAATAACGACGATAATAATAATGATAATAAGGATAATAACGACGATAATAACTACGATAATAACGACGATAAAACGACGATATTATCGACGATAATATCGACGATAATAACGATGAAAATCACGATAATAACGACGATATTAATGACGATAATAACGACGATAAAACGACCATATTAACGACGATAATAAGGACGATAATAAGGACGATAATAACGACGATAATATCGATGTTAATGATGATAATAACGACGATATTAACGACGATATTAACGACGATTAAACGACGATATTAACGACGATATTAACGACGATAAAGCGACGATAATAACGACGATAATATCGATTATAATGACGATAATAACGACGATATTAACGACGATAATAACGACGATAATATCGATTATAATGACGATAATAACGACGGTATTAACGACGAATATTACGACGATAAAACGACGATATTAACGACGATAATGACGACGATAATAACGATGACAATGACGATAATAACGACGATATTAACGACGATAACAAGGACGATAATGACGACGATATTTCGATGACAATGACGATAATAACGACGATAATATCGATGTTAATGACGATAATAACGACGATATTAACGACGATAATAACGACGATAAAACGACCATATTAACGACGATAATAAGGACGATAATAACGACGATAATATCGATGTTAATGACGATAATAACGACGATATTAACGACGATAAAACGACGATATTAACGACGATAAAGCGACGATAATAACGACGATAATATCGATGATAATGACGATAATAACGACGATATTAACGACGATAATAACGACGATAATATCGATGATAATGACGATAATAACGACGGTATTAACGACGAATATTACGACGATAAAACGACGATATTAATGACGATAACAAGGACGATAATGACGACGATATTATCGATGACAATGACGATAATAACGACGATAATATCGATGTTAATGACGATAATAACGACGATATTAACGACGATAACAAGGACGATAATGACGACGATATTTCGATGACAATGACGATAATAACGACGATAATATCGATGTTAATGACGATAATAACGACGATATTAACGACGATAATAACGACGATAAAACGACCATATTAACGACGATAATAAGGACGATAATAATGACGATAATATCGATGTTAATGACTATAATAACGACGATATTAACGACGATAAAACGACGATATTAACGACGATAAATCGACGATAATAACGACGATAATATCGATGATAATGACGATAATAACGACGATATTAACGACGATAATAACGACGATAATATCGATGATAATGACGATAATAACGACGGTATTAACGACGAATATTACGACGATAAAACGACGATATTAACGACGATAACAAGGACGATAAAACGACGATATTAACGACGATAAAGCGACGATAATAACGACGATAATATCGATGATAATGACGATAATAACGACGATAAAGCGACGATAATAACGACGATAATATCGATTATAATGACGATAATAACGACGATATTAACGACGACAATAACGACGATAATATTGATGATAATGACGATAATAACGACGGTATTAACGACGAATATTACGACGATAAAACGACGATATTAACGACGATAATGACGACGATAATAACGATGACAATGACGATAATAACGACGATATTAACGACGATAACAAGGACGATAATGACGACGATATTATCGATGACAAAGACGATAATAACGACGATAATATCGATGTTAATGACGATAATAACGACGATATTAACGACGATAATAACGACGATAATAACGACGATAAAACGACGATAATAACGACGATAATAAGGACGATAATAAGGACGATAATAACGACGATAATATCGATGATAATGACGATAATAACGACGATATTAACGACGATAATAACGACGATAATAACGACGATAATAATAATGATAATAAGGATAATAACGACGATAATAACTACGATAATAACGACGATAAAACGACGATATTATCGACGATAATATCGACGATAATAACGACGATATTAATGACGATAATAACGACGATAAAACGACCATATTAACGACGATAATAAGGACGATAATAAGGACGATAATAACGACGATAATATCGATGTTAATGATGATAATAACGACGATATTAACGACGATATTAACGACGATTAAACGACGATATTAACGACGATATTAACGACGATAAAGCGACGATAATAACGACGATAATATCGATGATAATGACGATAATAACGACGATATTAACGACGATAATAACGACGATAATATCGATGATAATGACGATAATAACGATGGTATTAACGACGATAACAAGGACGATAATGACGACGATATTATCGATGACAATGACGATAATAACGACGATAATATCGATGTTAATGACGATAATAACGACGATATTAACGACGATAATAACGACGATAATAACGACGATAAAACGACGATATTAACGACGATAATAAGGACGATAATAAGGACGATAATAACGACGATAATATCGATGATAATGACGATAATAACGACGATAATATCGATGTTAATGACGATAATAACGACAATATTAACGACGATAAAACGACGATATTAACGACGATAAAGCGACGATAATAACGACGATAATATCGATGATAATGACGATAATAACGACGATATTAACGACGATATTAACGACGATAAAGCGACGATAATAACGACGATAATATCGATGATAATGACGATAATAACGACGATATTAACGACGATAATAAAGACGATAATATCGATGATAATGACGATAATAACGATGATATTAACGACGATAACAAGGACGATAATGACGACGATATTATCGAAGACAAAGACGATAATAACGACGATAATATCGATGTTAATGACGATAATAACGACGATATTAACGACGATAATAACGACGATAATAACGACGATAAAACGACGATATTAACGACGATAATAAGGACGATAATAAGGACGATAATAACGACGATAATATCGATGATAATGACGATAATAACGACGATATTAACGACGATAATAACGACGATAATAACAACAGTAATAATAATGATAATAAGGATAAAAACGACGATAATAACTACGATAATAACGACGATAAAACGACGATATTATCGACGATAATATCGACGATAATAACGATGATAATCACGATAATAACGACGATATTAATGACGATAATAACGACGATAAAACGACCATATTAACGACGATAATAAGGACGATAATAAGGACGATAATAACGACGATAATATCGATGTTAATGATGATAATAACGACGATATTAACGACGATATTAACGACGATTAAACGACGATATTAACGGCGATATTAACGACGATAAAGCGACGATAATAACGACGATAATATCGATTATAATGACGATAATAACGACGATATTAACTACGATAATAACGACAATAATATCGATGATAATGACGATAATAACGACGGTATTAACGACGAATATTACGACGATAAAACGACGATATTAACGACGATAATGACGACGATAATAACGATGACAATGACGATAATAACGACGATATTAACGACGATAACAAGGACGATAATGACGACGATATTTCGATGACAATGACGATAATAACGACGATAATATCGATGTTAATGACGATAATAACGACGATATTAACGACGATAATAACGACGATAAAACGACCATATTAACGACGATAATAAGGACGATAATAACGACGATAATATCGATGTTAATGACGATAATAACGACGATATTAACGACGATAATAACGACGATAAAACGACCATATTAACGACGATAATAAGGACGATAATAAGGACGATAATAACGACGATAATATCGATGTTAATGACGATAATAACGACGATATTAACGACGATATTAACGACGATATTAACGACGATAAAGCGACGATAATAACGACGATAATATCGATGATAATGACGATAATAACGACGATATTAACGACGATAATAACGACGATAAAATCGATGATAATGACGATACAAACGATGGTATTAACGACGATAACAAGGACGATAATGACGACGATATTATCGATGACAAAGACGATAATAACGACGTTAATATCGATGTTAATGACGATAATAACGACGATATTAACGACGATAATAACGACGATAATAACGACGATAAAACGACGATATTAACGACGATAATAAGGACGATAATAAGGACGATAATAACGACGATAATATCGATGATAATGACGATAATAACGACGATATTAACGACGATAATAACGACGATAATAACGACGATAATAATAATGATAATAAGGATAATAACGACGATAATAACTACGATAATAACGACGATAAAACGACGATATTATCGACGATAATATCGACGATAATAACGATGATAATCACGATAATAACGACGATATTAATGACGATAATAACGACGATAAAACGACCATATTAACGACGATAATAAGGACGATAATAACGACGATAATATCGATGTTAATGACGATAATAACGACGATATTAACGACGATAATAACGACGATAAAACGACCATATTAACGACGATAATAAGGACGATAATAAGGACGATAATAACGACGATAATATCGATGTTAATGACGATAATAACGACGATATTAACGACGATATTAACGACGATATTAACGACGATAAAGCGACGATAATAACGACGATAATATCGATGATAATGACGATAATAACGACGATATTTACGACGATAATAACGACGATAAAATCGATGATAATGACGATACAAACGATGGTATTAACGACGATAACAAGGACGATAATGACGACGATATTATCGATGACAAAGACGATAATAACGACGATAATATCGATGTTAATGACGATAATAACGACGATATTAACGACGATAATAACGACGATAATAACGACGATAAAACGACGATATTAACGACGATAATAAGGACGATAATAAGGACGATAATAACGACGATAATATCGATGATAATGACGATAATAACGACGATATTAACGACGATAATAACGACGATAATAACGACGATAATAATAATGATAATAAGGATAATAACGACGATAATAACTACGATAATAACGACGATAAAACGACGATATTATCGACGATAATATCGACGATAATAACGATGATAATCACGATAATAACGACGATATTAATGACGATAATAACGACGATAAAACGACCATATTAACGACGATAATAAGGACGATAATAACGACGATAATATCGATGTTAATGACGATAATAACGACGATATTAACGACGATAAAACGACGATATTAACGACGATAAAGCGACGATAATAACGACGATAATATCGATGATAATGACGATAATAACGACGATATTAACGACGATAATAACGACGATAATAACGACGATAAAACGACGATATTAACGACGATAATAAGGACGATAATAAGGACGATAATAACGACGATAATATCGATGATAATGACGATAATAACGACGATATTAACGACAGATAATAACGACGATAATAACAACGGTAATAATAATGATAATAAGGATAAAAACGACGATAATAACTACGATAATAACGACGATAAAACGACGATATTATCGACGATAATATCGACGATAATAACGATGATAATCACGATAATAACGACGATATTAATGACGATAATAACGACGATAATAAGGACGATAATAAGGACGATAATAACGACGATAATATCGATGTTAATGATGATAATAACGACGATATTAACGACGATATTAACGACGATTAAACGACGATATTAACGGCGATATTAACGACGATAAAGCGACGATAATAACGACGATAATATCGATTATAATGACGATAATAACGACGATATTAACTACGATAATAACGACAATAATATCGATGATAATGACGATAATAACGACGGTATTAACGACGAATATTACGACGATAAAACGACGATATTAACGACGATAATGACGACGATAATAACGATGACAATGACGATAATAACGACGATATTAACGACGATAACAAGGACGATAATGACGACGATATTTCGATGACAATGACGATAATAACGACGATAATATCGATGTTAATGACGATAATAACGACGATATTAACGACGATAATAACGACGATAAACGACCATATTAACGACGATAATAAGGACGATAATAACGACGATAATATCGATGTTAATGACGATAATAACGACGATATTAACGACGATAATAACGACGATAAAACGACCATATTAACGACGATAATAAGGACGATAATAAGGACGATAATAACGACGATAATATCGATGTTAATGACGATAATAACGACGATATTAACGACGATATTAACGACGATATTAACGACGATAAAGCGACGATAATAACGACGATAATATCGATGATAATGACGATAATAACGACGATATTAACGACGATAATAACGACGATAAAATCGATGATAATGACGATACAAACGATGGTATTAACGACGATAACAAGGACGATAATGACGACGATATTATCGATGACAAAGACGATAATAACGACGATAATATCGATGTTAATGACGATAATAACGACGATATTAACGACGATAATAACGACGATAATAACGACGATAAAACGACGATATTAACGACGATAATAAGGACGATAATAAGGACGATAATAACGACGATAATATCGATGATAATGACGATAATAACGACGATATTAACGACGATAATAACGACGATAATAACGACGATAATAATAATGATAATAAGGATAATAACGACGATAATAACTACGATAATAACGACGATAAAACGACGATATTATCGACGATAATATCGACGATAATAACGATGATAATCACGATAATAACGACGATATTAATGACGATAATAACGACGATAAAACGACCATATTAACGACGATAATAAGGACGATAATAACGACGATAATATCGATGTTAATGACGATAATAACGACGATATTAACGACGATAATAACGACGATAAAACGACCATATTAACGACGATAATAAGGACGATAATAAGGACGATAATAACGACGATAATATCGATGTTAATGACGATAATAACGACGATATTAACGACGATATTAACGACGATATTAACGACGATAAAGCGACGATAATAACGACGATAATATCGATGATAATGACGATAATAACGACGATATTAACGACGATAATAACGACGATAAAATCGATGATAATGACGATACAAACGATGGTATTAACGACGATAACAAGGACGATAATGACGACGATATTATCGATGACAAAGACGATAATAACGACGATAATATCGATGTTAATGACGATAATAACGACGATATTAACGACGATAATAACGACGATAATAACGACGATAAAACGACGATATTACGACGATAATAAGGACGATAATAAGGACGATAATAACGACGATAATATCGATGATAATGACGATAATAACGACGATATTAACGACGATAATAACGACGATAATAACGACGATAATAATAATGATAATAAGGATAATAACGACGATAATAACTACGATAATAACGACGATAAAACGACGATATTATCGACGATAATATCGACGATAATAACGATGATAATCACGATAATAACGACGATATTAATGACGATAATAACGACGATAAAACGACCATATTAACGACGATAATAAGGACGATAATAACGACGATAATATCGATGTTAATGACGATAATAACGACGATATTAACGACGATAAAACGACGATATTAACGACGATAAAGCGACGATAATAACGACGATAATATCGATGATAATGACGATAATAACGACGATATTAACGACGATATGAACGACGATAATGCGACGATAATAACGACGATAATATCGATTATAATGACGATAATAACGACGATATTAACGACGATAATATCGATGATAATGACAATAATAACGACGGTATTAACGACGAATATTACGACGATAAAACGACGATATTAACGACGATAATGACGACGATAATAACGATGACAATGACGATAATAACGACGATATTAACGACGATAACAAGGACGATATTAACGACGATAAAGCGACGATAATAACGACGATAATATCGATGATAATGACGATAATAACGACGATATTAACGACGATATTAACGACGATAATAACGACGATAAAACGACGATATTAACGACGACAATAAGGACGATAATAAGGACGATAATAACGACGATAATATCGATGATAATGACGATAATAACGACGATATTGACGACGATAAAACGACGATATTAACGACGATATTAACGACGATATTAAGGACGATAAAGCGACGATAATAACGACGATAATATCGACGATAATAACGACGATAATATCGATGATAATGACGATAATAACGACGGTATTAACGACGAATATTACGACGATAAAACGACGATATTAACGACGATAATGACGACGATAATAACGATGACAATGACGATAATAACGACGATATTAACGAAGATAACAAGGACGATAATGACGACGATATTTCGATGACAATGACGATAATAACGACGATAATATCGATGTTAATGACGATAATAACGACGATATTAACGACGATAATAACGACGATAAAACGTCCATATTAACGACGATAATAAGGACGATAATAACGACGATAATATCGATGTTAATGACGATAATAACGACGATATTAACGACGATAAAACGACGATATTAACGACGATAAAGCGACGATAATAACGACGATAATATCGATGATAATGACGATAATAACGACGATATTAACGACGATATGAACGACGATAATGCGACGATAATAACGACGATAATATCGATTATAATGACGATAATAACGACGATATTAACGACGATAATAACGACGATAATATCGATGATAATGACGATAATAACGACGGTATTAACGAGGAATATTACGACGATAAAACGACGATAATGACGACGATAATAACGATGACAATGACGATAATAACGACGATATTAACGACGATAACAAGGACGATAATGACGACGATATTTCGATGACAATGACGATAATAACGACGATAATATCGATGTTAATGACGATATAACGACGATATTAACGACGATAATAACGACGATAAAACGACCATATTAACGACGATAATAAGGACGATAATAACGACGATAATATCGGTGTTAATGACGATAATAACGACGATATTAACGACGATAAAACGACGATATTAACGACGATAAAGCGACCATATTAACGACGATAATAAGGACGATAATAAGGACGATAATAACGACGATAATATCGATGTTAATGACGATAATAACGACGATATTAACGACGATATTAACGACGATAAAGCGACGATAATAACGACGATAATATCGATGATAATGACGATAATAACGACGATATTAACGACGATAATAACGACGATAATATCGATGATAATGACGATAATAACGATGATATTAACGACGATAACAAGGACGATAATGACGACGATATTATCGATGACAAAGACGATAATAACGACGATAATATCGATGTTAATGACGATAATAACGACGATATTAACGACGATAATAACGACGATAATAACGACGATAAAACGACGATATTAACGACGATAATAAGGACGATAATAAGGACGATAATAACGACGATAATATCGATGATAATGACGATAATAACGACGATATTAACGACGATAATAACGACGATAATAACAACGGTAATAATAATGATAATAAGGATAAAAACGACGATAATAACTACGATAATAACGACGATAAAACGACGATATTATCGACGATAATATCGACGAAAATAACGATGATAATCACGATAATAACGACGATATTAATGACGATAATAACGACGATAAAACGACCATATTAACGACGATATTAACGACGATAAAGCGACGATAATAACGACGATAATATCGATTATAATGACGATAATAACGACGATATTAACGACGATAATAACGACGATAATATCGATTATAATGACGATAATAACGACGGTATTAACGACGAATATTACGACGATAAAACGACGATATTAACGACGATAATGACGACGATAATAACGATGACAATGACGATAATAACGACGATATTAACGACGATAACAAGGACGATAATGACGACGATATTTCGATGACAATGACGATAATAACGACGATAATATCGATGTTAATGACGATAATAACGACGATATTAACGACGATAATAACGACGATAAAACGACCATATTAACGACGATAATAAGGACGATAATAACGACGATAATATCGATGATAATGACGATAATAACGACGGTATTAACGACGAATATTACGACGATAAAACGACGATATTAACGACGATAATGACGACGATAATAACGATGACAATGACGATAATAACGACGATATTAACGACGATAACAAGGACGATAATGACGACGATATTTCGATGACAATGACGATAATAACGACGATAATATCGATGTTAATGACGATAATAACGACGATATTAACGACGATAATAACGACGATAAAACGACCATATTAACGACGATAATAAGGACGATAATAACGACGATAATATCGATGTTAATGACGATAATAACGACGATATTAACGACGATAAAACGACGATATTAACGACGATAAAGCGACGATAATAACGACGATAATATCGATGATAATGACGATAATAACGACGATATTAACGACGATAATAACGACGATAATATCGATGATAATGACGATAATAACGACGGTATTAACGACGAATATTACGACGATAAAACGACGATATTAACGACGATAACAAGGACGATAATGACGACGATATTATCGATGACAATGACGATAATAACGACGATAATATCGATGTTAATGACGATAATAACGACGATATTAACGACGATAATAACGACGATAATAACGACGATAAAACGACGATATTAACGACGACAATAAGGACGATAATAAGGACGATAATAACGACGATAATATCGATGATAATGACGATAATAACGACGATATTGACGACGATAAAACGACGATATTAACGACGATATTAACGACGATATTAAGGACGATAAAGCGACGATAATAACGACGATAATATCGACGATAATAACGACGATAATATCGATGATAATGACGATAATAACGACGGTATTAACGACGAATATTACGACGATAAAACGACGATATTAACGACGATAATGACGAGGATAATAACGATGACCATGACGATAATAACGACGATATTAACGACGATAACAAGGACGATAATGACGACGATATTTCGATGACAATGACGATAATAACGACGATAATATCGATGTTAATGACGATAATAACGACGATATTAACGACGATAATAACGACGATAAAACGACCATATTAACGACGATAATAAGGACGATAATAACGACGATAATATCGATGTAATGACGATAATAACGACGATATTAACGACGATAAAACGACGTTATTAACGACTATAAAGCGACGATAATAACGACGATAATATCGATGATAATGACGATAATAACGACGATATTAACGACGATATGAACGACGATAATGCGACGATAATAACGACGATAATATCGATTATAACGACGATAATAAGGACGATAATAAGGACGATAATAACGACGATAATATCGATGATAATGACGATAATAACGACGATATTGACGACGATAAAACGACGATATTAACGACGATATTAACGACGATAATAACGACGATAAAGCGACGATAATAACGACGATAATATCGACGATAATAACGACGATAATATCGATGATAATGACGATAATAACGACGGTATTAACGACGAATATTACGACGATAAAACGACGATATTAACGACAATAATAACGACGATATTAACGACGATAATAACGACGATAATAACGACGATAATAATAATGATAATAAGGATAATAACGACGATAATAACTACGATAATAACGACGATAAAACGACGATCTTATCGACGATAATATCGACGATAATAACGATGATAATCACGATAATAACGACGATATTAATGACGATAATAACGACGATAAAACGACCATATTAACGACGATAATAAGGACGATAATAAGGACGATAATAACGACGATAATATCGATGTTAATGATGATAATAACGACGATATTAACGACGATATTAACGACGATTAAACGACGATATTAACGACGATATTAACGACGATAAAGCGACGATAATAACGACGATAATATCGATGATAATGACGATAATAACGACGATATTAACGACGAATATTACGACGATAAAACGACGATATTAACGACGATAACAAGGACGATAATGACGACGATATTATCGATGACAATGACGATAATAACGACGATAATATCGATGTTAATGACGATAATAACGACGATATTAACGACGATAATAACGACGATAATAACGACGATAAAACGACGATATTAACGACGACAATAAGGACGATAATAAGGACGATAATAACGACGATAATATCGATGATAATGACGATAATAACGACGATATTGACGACGATAAAACGACGATATTAACGACGATATTAACGACGATATTAAGGACGATAAAGCGACGATAATAACGACGATAATATCGACGATAATAACGACGATAATATCGATGATAATGACGATAATAACGACGGTATTAACGACGAATATTACGACGATAAAACGACGATATTAACGACGATAATGACGAGGATAATAACGATGACAATGACGATAATAACGACGATATTAACGACGATAACAAGGACGATAATGACGACGATATTTCGATGACAATGACGATAATAACGACGATAATATCGATGTTAATGACGATAATAACGACGATATTAACGACGATAATAACGACGATAAAACGACCATATTAACGACGATAATAAGGACGATAATAACGACGATAATATCGATGTTAATGACGATAATAACGACGATATTAACGACGATAAAACGACGATATTAACGACGATAAAGCGACGATAATAACGACGATAATATCGATGATAATGACGATAATAACGACGATATTAACGACGATAATAACGACGATAATATCGATGATAATGACGATAATAACGACGGTATTAACGACGAATATTACGACGATAAAACGACGATATTAACGACGATAACAAGGACGATAATGACGACGATATTATCGATGACAATGACGATAATAACGACGATAATATCGATGTTAATGACGATAATAACGACGATATTAACGACGATAATAACGACGATAATAACGACGATAAAACGACGATATTAACGACGACAATAAGGACGATAATAAGGACGATAATAACGACGATAATATCGATGATAATGACGATAATAACGACGATATTGACGACGATAAAACGACGATATTAACGACGATATTAACGACGATATTAAGGACGATAAAGCGACGATAATAACGACGATAATATCGACGATAATAACGACGATAATATCGATGATAATGACGATAATAACGACGGTATTAACGACGAATATTACGACGATAAAACGACGATATTAACGACGATAATGACGAGGATAATAACGATGACCATGACGATAATAACGACGATATTAACGACGATAACAAGGACGATAATGACGACGATATTTCGATGACAATGACGATAATAACGACGATAATATCGATGTTAATGACGATAATAACGACGATATTAACGACGATAATAACGACGATAAAACGACCATATTAACGACGATAATAAGGACGATAATAACGACGATAATATCGATGTAATGACGATAATAACGACGATATTAACGACGATAAAACGACGTTATTAACGACTATAAAGCGACGATAATAACGACGATAATATCGATGATAATGACGATAATAACGACGATATTAACGACGATATGAACGACGATAATGCGACGATAATAACGACGATAATATCGATTATAACGACGATAATAAGGACGATAATAAGGACGATAATAACGACGATAATATCGATGATAATGACGATAATAACGACGATATTGACGACGATAAAACGACGATATTAACGACGATATTAACGACGATAATAACGACGATAAAGCGACGATAATAACGACGATAATATCGACGATAATAACGACGATAATATCGATGATAATGACGATAATAACGACGGTATTAACGACGAATATTACGACGATAAAACGACGATATTAACGACAATAATAACGACGATATTAACGACGATAATAACGACGATAATAACGACGATAATAATAATGATAATAAGGATAATAACGACGATAATAACTACGATAATAACGACGATAAAACGACGATATTATCGACGATAATATCGACGATAATAACGATGATAATCACGATAATAACGACGATATTAATGACGATAATAACGACGATAAAACGACCATATTAACGACGATAATAAGGACGATAATAAGGACGATAATAACGACGATAATATCGATGTTAATGATGATAATAACGACGATATTAACGACGATATTAACGACGATTAAACGACGATATTAACGACGATATTAACGACGATAAAGCGACGATAATAACGACGATAATATCGATGATAATGACGATAATAATGACGATATTAACGACGATAATAACGACGATAATATCGATGATAATGACGATAATAACGATGGTATTAACGACGATAACAAGGACGATAATGACGACGATATTATCGATGACAATGACGATAATAACGACGATAATATCGATGTTAATGACGATAATAACGACGATATTAACGACGATAATAACGACGATAATAACGACAATAAAACGACGATATTAACGACGATAATAAGGACGATAATAAGGACGATAATAAGGACGATAATAACGACGATAATATCGATGATAATGACGGTAATAACGACGATAATATCGATGTTAATGACGATAATAACGACAATATTAACGACGATAAAACGACGATATTAACGACGATAAAGCGACGATAATAACGACGATAATATCGATGATAATGACGATAATAACGACGATATTAACGACGATATTGACGACGATAAAACGACGATATTAACGACGATATTAACGACGATATTAAGGACGATAAAGCGACGATAATAACGACGATAATATCGACGATAATAACGACGATAATATCGATGATAATGACGATAATAACGACGGTATTAACGACGAATATTACGACGATAAAACGACGATATTAACGACGATAATGACGACGATAATAACGATGACAATGACGATAATAACGACGATATTAACGACGATAACAAGGACGATAATGACGACGATATTTCGATGACAATGACGATAATACCGACGATAATATCGATGTTAATGACGATAATAACGACGATATTAACGACGATAATAACGACGATAAAACGACCATATTAACGACGATAATAAGGACGATAATAACGACGATAATATCGATGTTAATGACGATAATAACGACGATATTAACGACGATAAAACGACGATATTAACGACGATAAAGCGACGATAATAACGACGATAATATCGATTATAATGACGATAATAACGACGATATTAACGACGATAATAACGACGATAATATCGATGATAATGACGATAATAACGACGGTATTAACGACGAATATTACGACGATAAAACGACGATATTAACGACGAAAATGACGACGATAATAACGATTACAATGACGATAATAACGACGATATTAACGACGATAACAAGGACGATAATGACGACGATATTTCGATGACAATGACGATAATAACGACGATAATATCGATGTTAATGACGATAATAACGACGATATTAACGACGATAATAACGACGATAAAACGACCATATTAACGACGATAATAAGGACGATAATAACGACGATAATATCGATGTTAATGACGATAATAACGACGATATTAACGACGATAATAACGACGATAAAACGACCATATTAACGACGATAATAAGGACGATAATAAGGACGATAATAACGACGATAATATCGATGTTAATGACGATAATAACGACGATATTAACGACGATATTAACGACGATATTAACGACGATAAAGCGACGATAATAACGACGATAATATCGATGATAATGACGATAATAACGACGATAAAATCGATGATAATGACGATAATAACGATGGTATTAACGACGATAACAAGGCCGATAATGACGACGATATTATCGATGAAAAAGACGATAATAACGACGATAATATCGATGTTAATGACGATAATAACGACGATATTAACGACGATAAAACGACGATATTAACGACGATAAAGCGACGATAATAACGACGATAATATCGATGATAATGACGATAATAACGACGATATTAACGGCGATATGAACGACGATAATGCGACGATAATAACGACGATAATATCGATTATAATGACGATAATAACGACGATATTAACGACGATAATAACGACGATAATATCGATGATAATGACGATAATAACGACGGTATTAACGACGAATATTACGACGATAAAACGACGATATTAACGACGATAATGACGACGATAATAACGATGACAATGACGATAATAACGACGATATTAACGACGATAACAAGGACGATAATGACGACGATATTTCGATGACAATGACGATAATAACGACGATAATATCGATGTTAATGACGATAATAACGACGATATTAACGACGATAATAACGACGATAAAACGACCATATTAACGACGATAATAAGGACGATAATAACGACGATAATATCGATGTTAATGACGATAATAACGACGATATTAACGACGATAAAACGACGATATTAACGACGATAATAACGACGATAATATCGATGATAATGACGATAATAACGACGATATTAACGACGATATGAACGACGATAATGCGACGATAATAACGACGATAATATCGATTATAATGACGATAATAACGACGATATTAACGACGATAATAACGACGATAATATCGATGATAATGACGATAATAACGACGGTATTAACGACGAATATTACGACGATAAAACGACGATATTAACGACGATAATGACGACGATAATAACGATGACAATGACGATAATAACGACGATATTAACGACGATAACAAGGACGATAATGACGACGATATTTCGATGACAATGACGATAATAACGACGATAATATCGATGTTAATGACGATAATAACGACGATATTAACGACGATAATAACGACGATAAAACGACCATATTAACGACGATAATAAGGACGATAATAACGACGATAATATCGATGTTAATGACGATAATAACGACGATATTAACGACGATAATAACGACGATAAAACGACCATATTAACGACGATAATAAGGACGATAATAAGGGACGATAATAACGACGATAATATCGATGTTAATGACGATAATAACGACGATATTAACGACGATATTAACGACGATATTAACGACGATAAAGCGACGATAATAACGACGATAATATCGATGATAATGACGATAATAACGACGATATTAACGACGATAATAACGACTTTAAAATCGATGATAATGACGATAATAACGATGGTATTAACGACGATAACAAGGACGATAATGACGACGATATTATCGATGACAAAGACGATAATAACGACGATAATATCGATGTTAATGACGATAATAACGACGATATTAACGACGATAATAACGACGATAATAACGACGATAAAACGACGATATTAACGACGATATAAGGACAATAATAAGGACGATAATAACGACGATAATATCGATGATAATGACGATAATAACGACGATATTAACGACGATAATAACGACGATAATAACGACGATAATAATAATGATAATAAGGATAATAACGACGATAATAACTACGATAATAACGACGATAAAACGACGATATTATCGACGATAATATCGACGATAATAACGATGATAATCACGATAATAACGACGATATTAATGACGATAATAACGACGATAAAACGACCATATTAACGACGATAATAAGGACGATAATAAGGATGATAATAAGGACGATAATAACGACGATAATATCGATGTTAATGATGATAATAACGACGATATTAACGACGATATTAACGACGATAAAGCGACGATAATAACGACGATAATATCGATTATAATGACGATAATAACGACGATATTAACGACGATAATAACGACGATAATATCGATGATAATGACGATAATAACGACGGTAATAACGACGAATATTACGACGATAAAACAACGATATTAACGACGATAATGACGACGATAATAACGATGACAATGACGATAATAACGACGATATTAACGACGATAACAAGGACGATAATGACGACGATATTTCGATGACAATGACGATAATAACGACGATAATATCGATGTTAATGACGATAATAACGACGATATTAACGACGATAATAACGACGATAATAACGACGATAAAACGACGATATTAACGACGATAATAAGGACGATAATAAGGACGATAATAACGACGATAATATCGATGATAATGACGATAATAACGACGATATTAACGACGATAATAACGACGATAATAACGACGATAATAATAATGATAATAAGGATAATAACGACGATAATAACTACGATAATAACGACGATAAAACGACGATATTATCGACGATAATATCGACGATAATAACGATGATAATCACGATAATAACGACGATATTAATGACGATAACAAGGACGATAATGACGACGATATTTCGATGACAATGACGATAATAACGACGGTATTAACGACGAATATTACGACGATATTAACGACGATAACAAGGACGATAATGACGACGATATTTCGATGACAATGACGATAATAACGACGATAATATCGATGTTAATGACGATAATAACGACGATATTAACGACGATAATAACGACGATAAAACGACCATATTAACGACGATAATAAGGACGATGATAACGACGATAATATCGGTGTTAATGACGATAATAACGACGATATTAACGACGATAAAACGACGATATTAACGACGATAAAGCGACGATAATAACGACGATAATATCGATGATAATGACGATAATAACGACGATATTAACGACGATAATAACGACGATAATATCGATGATAATGACGATAATAACGACGGTATTAACGACGAAAATTACGACGATAAAACGACGATATTAACGACGATAACAAGGACGATAATGACGACGATATTATCGATGACAATGACGATAATAACGACGATAATATCGATGTTAATGACGATAATAACGACGATATTAACGACGATAATAACGACGATAATAACGACGATAAAACGACGATATTAACGACGATAATAAGGACGATAATATCGACGATAATATCGATGATAATGACGATAATAACGACGATATTGACGACGATAACAAGGACGATAATGACGACGATATTATCGATGACAAAGACGATAATAACGACGATAATATCGATGTTAATGACGATAATAACGACGATATTAACGACGATAATAACGACGATAATAACGACGATTAAAACGACGATATTAACGACGATAATAAGGACGATAATAAGGACGATAATAACGACGATAATATCGATGATAATGACGATAATAACGACGATATTAACGACGATAATAACGACGATAATAACAACGGTAATAATAATGATAATAAGGATAAAAACGACGATAATAACTACGATAATAACGACGATAAAACGACGATATTATCGACGATAATATCGACGATAATAACGATGATAATCACGATAATAACGACGATATTAATGACGATAATAACGACGATAAAACGACCATATTAACGACGATAATAAGGACGATAATAAGGACGATAATAACGAAAATAATATCGATGTTAATGATGATAATAACGACGATATTAACGACGATATTAACGACGATTAAACGACGATATTAACGACGATATTAACGACGATAAAGCGACGATAATAACGACGATAATATCGATTATAATGACGATAATAACGACGATATTAACGACGATAATAACGACGATAATATCGATGATAATGACGATAATAACGACGGTATTAACGACGAATATTACGACGATAAAACGACGATATTAACGACGATAACAAGGACGATAATGACGCCGATATTATCGATGACAATGACGATAATAACGACGATAATATCGATGTTAATGACGATAATAACGACGATATTAACGACGATATTAACGACTATATTAACGACGATAAAGCGACGATAATAACGACGATAATATCGATGATAATGACGATAATAACGACGATATTAACGACGATAATAACGACGATAATATCGATGATAATGACGATAATAACGATGGTATTAACGACGATAACAAGGACGATAATGACGACGATATTATCGATGACAAAGACGATAATAACGACGATAATATCGATGTTAATGACGATAATAACGACGATATTAACGACGATAATAACGACGATATAACGACGATAAAACGACGATATTAACGACGATAATAAGGACGATAATAAGGACGTTAATAACGACGATAATATCGATGATAATGACGATAATAACGACGATATTAACGACGATAATAACGACGATAATAACGACGATAATATATATGATAATAAGGATAATAACGACGATAATAACTACGATAATAACGACGATAAAACGACGATATTATCGACGATAATATCGACGATAATAACGATGATAATCACGATAATAACGACGATATTAATGACGATAACAAGGACGATAATGACGACGATATTTCGATGACAATGACGATAATAACGACGGTATTAACGACGAATATTACGACGATATTAACGACGATAACAAGGACGATAATGACGACGATATTTCGATGACAATGACGATAATAACGACGATAATATCGATGTTAATGACGATAATAACGACGATATTAACGACGATAATAACGACGATAAAACGACCATATTAACGACGATAATAAGGACGATAATAACGACGATAATATCGGTGTTAATGACGATAATAACGACGATATTAACGACGATAAAACGACGATATTAACGACGATAAAGCGACGATAATAACGACGATAATATCGATGATAATGACGATAATAACGACGATATTAACGACGATAATAACGACGATAATATCGATGATAATGACGATAATAACGACGGTATTAACGACGAAAATTACGATGATAAAACGACGATATTAACGACGATAACAAGGACGATAATGACGACGATATTATCGATGACAATGACGATAATAACGACGATAATATCGATGTTAATGACGATAATAACGACGATATTAACGACGATAATAACGACGATAATAACGACGATAAAACGACGATATTAACGACGATAATAAGGACGATAATATCGACGATAATATCGATGATAATGACGATAATAACGACGATATTGACGACGATAACAAGGACGATAATGACGACGATATTATCGATGACAAAGACGATAATAACGACGATAATATCGATGTTAATGACGATAATAACGACGATATTGACGACGATAATAACGACGATAATAACGACGATAAAACGACGATATTAACGACGATAATAAGGACGATAATAAGGACGATAATAACGACGATAATATCGATGATAATGACGATAATAACGACGATATTAACGACGATAATAACGACGATAATAACAACGGTAATAATAATGATAATAAGGATAAAAACGACGATAATAACTACGATAATAACGACGATAAAACGACGATATTATCGACGATAATATCGACGATAATAACGATGATAATCACGATAATAACGACGATATTAATGACGATAATAACGACGATAAACGACCATATTAACGACGATAATAAGGACGATAATAAGGACGATAATAACGACGATAATATCGATGTTAATGATGATAATAACGACGATATTAACGACGATATTAACGACGATTAAACGACGATATTAACGACGATATTAACGACGATAAAGCGACGATACTAACGACGATAATATCGATGATAATGACGATAATAACGACGATATTAACGACGATAATAACGACGATAATATCGATGATAATGACGATAATAACGACGGTATTAACGACGAATATTACGACGATAAAACGACGATATTAACGACGATAATGACGACGATAATAACGATGACAATGACGATAATAACGACGATATTAACGACGATAACAAGGACGATAATGACGACGATATTTCGATGACAATGACGATAATAACGACGATAATATCGATGTTAATGACGATAATAACGACGATATTAACGACGATAATAACGACGATAAAACGACCATATTAACGACGATAATAAGGACGATAATAACGACGATAATATCGATTATAATGACGATAATAACGACGATATTAACGACGATAATAACGACGATAAAACGACCCTATTAACGACGATAATAAGGACGATAATAAGGACGATAATAACGACGATAATATCGATGTTAATGACGATAATAACGACGATATTAACGACGATATTAACGACGATATTAACGACGATAAAGCGACGATAATAACGACGATAATATCGATGATAATGACGATAATAACGACGATATTAACGACGATAATAACGACGATAAAATCGATGATAATGACGATAATAACGATGGTATTAACGACGATAACAAGGACGATAATGACGACGATATTATCGATGACAAAGACGATAATAACGACGATAATATCGATGTTAATGACGATAATAACGACGATATTAACGACGATAATAACGACGATAATAACGACGATAAAACGACGATATTAACGACGATAATAAGGACGATAATAAGGACGATAATAACGACGATAATATCGATGATAATGACGATAATAACGACGATATTAACGACGATAATAACGACGATAATAACGACGATAATAATAATGATAATAAGGATAATAACGACGATAATAACTACGATAATAACGACGATAAAACGACGATATTATCGACGATAATATCGACGATAATAACGATGATAATCACGATAATAACGACGATATTAATGACGATAATAACGACGATAAAACGACCATATTAACGACGATAATAAGGACGATAATAACGACGATAATATCGATGTTAAGGAC